>OX246755.1:38263203-38444382 GCA_945910035.1 Brachypalpus laphriformis
CGAATTTCCCCCTTCGGGTAGGGGTTAGAATATACCCGAGGTAGGCATGCCTGTCGTAAGAGGCGACTAAAATCCACCCTTCGTATACCGGGCTTAAAGTGTATACAAAAAAATGCAATGAGTAAAACGAAAAGATTTAATACCCCAGGTGGCAGTCCAGGTTCACTGGAAAATCCACCCTCTTCGGAGGTAGGCTCTACGGATTCTGGGGAGAGCCAATTATTGCAATTGATAAATCCCTTTATAAAAAGTTCAAGGGTACCTCGGTCTCCACCATCAAGACCGAATGTCTCCGGGAAAAAAAGTCCGCCGGAAGTGCAAGCGCACAAGAAACAGGACTTAGAGAAATGTAAAAGCTTTGAGAAGGAAAATAACGAACTTCGCAATAGGCTTGATGAAATGGATCGGCTCTACCAAGAGCTCAAAAAAGAGGTAGACATGCTGAGAGAGGAAAACAAGCTTCTAAAGAACTCGCTTTTACAAAAAGAACGCGAAGATTCCCCTCCCCGCGCAGCTAATCCACAATATCACACGGACGAAGAAGAGCTTGCACGCGAAACGAATTGCGTCTTAAAGAAAAGACCTAGCAAAAAACGCAGAGCCGGCTCTTCGCCCGAAATCGAGCCGCGAAAAGAAGACAAGCAAAATGAGCCGAAGCCAAAGCAAACTCAAGCTAAAGCACGTCCTCCGCCTGCAATAAACGTCGTTGGCATAACGGACTACAGTAAGCTACATTGCCTTCTTAAAGGTACGACGACATCGAAATTCAAGGTAACGTCACTCAGGAACAATGCGTGGAAAATTAACGTTGATGACTCCGATGGCTACCGAGCAATATCACAAAAATTAAACACGGAAAAAATCCAGTGGTATACTTATGAAAATAAGTCAGAAAGACCACTGCGTGTTATAGCAAGGGGTCTCCACCCCTCGTGCACAAAAGACGACGTAATGAACGACCTCAAAGCTAAAGGTTTGAAAATTCTTAATGCCGTCAATATTCTCAAAAAGGTGAAGCAACAAACGGAACAAGGCCAGGAAATCATGGTCAAGCATGGACTTCCGCTCTTTATGCTTACCTTTGACAGGAGCGAAAATGTAGACGATATTTATAACGTTAAAACTATTCTGAATATCGTAGTCAAGATTGAGCCTATGCGTACGAGTACGAGATCGATACCTCAGTGTAAACGCTGTCAAGGCTTTAATCACACACAGTCGTATTGTCAAAAAGAGCCGAGATGCGTAAAATGTGCTGGTAACCATCTCTCAGAAAAGTGTGACCTAAATAAGCAGGCCCCGGCTACCTGCATTAACTGCAAAGGAAAGCACCCAGCGAACTATCGAGGTTGCGAAGTGGCAAAAGAGCTTCAAAAAAGGCGAGACACATTTAAAAATATTCAACGCCAGAACGCAGAACCGGTTAAAAATAGTCGTGAAATCGCTAAGCCAAGGGTAACGACCGTCAATAAACACGTCAAACTTAAGACGAGAGTCGAGCAAAGTAAAGTTCCTTCGGCAAAATCAAAGGAAAAGCCACAATCTCCAGAGACGCTAACATATGCTCAAGCTGCGTCGCTAGAAACCAAGCAAAGCGGTGTTACGGTAGACCCAGTCTCCCAAGTCTTCTCTATAATTCTTGCGAAACTTGAGGAGCAAACGAAGGTAAACAAAGTCATATTTGATAAATTGAGCAAGCTCGAGTTAAAACCTCGCCAGAAAAGAACTCCCATATGAATATGAAACAGTTACTAAAAATTTTAACATGGAACGCAAACGGCCTTCTACAAAAAAACGCCGAATTAGAAGTATTCTTACGGAATGACAACATTGACATTTGCTTGATCTCTGAAACTCATTTGACAAAGGAATCCGGAGTAAAAATAAGAGGGTATCGTGCTTATCACGCATACCACCCTTCCGGAAGAGCTAGAGGCGGATCCTCCTTATTCATTAAAGACTGCATTGAGCACTCCATAAATACGACGATTGAAATCGATACAATGCAAACAAGCTCAGTTCGAGTTAAGAATAGGCACTCATATTTCAACATCGCGTCCATTCATTGTCCTCCGCGATGCACGTTTCGAAGTAACGACTTTGTACGTCTCCTTGACTCACTTGGACCGAATTTCATTATAGGTGGCGATTTCAACGCAAAACACACCTTTTGGGGTTCCAGATCCAATTCACGGAAAGGCAGACTTCTGTACGAAGCCGGTATGCAATTCGGGGTTGATTTCTTTTCGACGGGGAAACCGACGTATTGGCCCTCTGATACAGCAAAAACACCGGACCTAATAGACTTCTTCGTAGCGAAAGGAGTATCTTCAAATTTTGCGAAAGTAGAGGAAAGCTTTGATCTCTCCTCAGATCACTCGCCGGTAATCTTGACAATAAGTGACCGACTAATGACAGTAGAAGCTGTGCCTAGATTAACTAACAAAAAAACTAACTGGCGCGACTTTAGAACTGATTGCGAAGAAAATATTGTCTTAAATGTATCGCTCAAAACACCCTTCGAAATAGAAGATGAGCTCGGCAAATTTATTGAATCAATACAAAATGCCGCGTGGAAAAATACACCTTTAAGGAGGAAAGAAGTCCCATGCAATGAAGCTTATTATCCGCCGGAAATAAAAGAACTTATTCGAGAAAAGAGGAGAGCACGCAAAATATGGCAACAAACTCGCGCTCCCCAGCATAAAACCCACTCGAATTTCTTATGCAATAAGCTTAAAAAAGCGATCCAAGACCTAAAAAACCGAGAGACTTCAGCTTATCTTGAAGGTTTAACCGCCGAAAAAACTACTAATTACTCGCTCTGGAAAGCTGTCAAAAGAATTAAAAAACCGCAAATACATTCGCCACCGATAAGAAAAAACAACGACGAATGGGCAAAAGGTGACAAAGAAAAAGCGGATCTATTTGCCGAGCACTTAGAAGAAACTTTTAAGCCATTTGATGGAGAAACATTGGTAGACGATTTTACCGGTACGACTACGACATCTGACAACCTTAGAATAAAAAGTGTGTCACTTATAGAACTTTGCCAGGCAATAAAAAACCTGAAGAACAATAAAGCTCCTGGCTATGATTTAATAACCGGACAAATCCTCAAGGAATTACCAAAAAAGGCACTATTAAAATTGCTTTATTTAATAAATGCTTCCATTAGATTATTATACGTTCCAAATCAATGGAAAGTCGCAGAAGTCATAATGGTTCCGAAACCGGGAAAATCTCCAAATGACAAAAAATCGTACAGACCGATATCGCTACTACCAATAATATCGAAGGTATTTGAAAAACTCCTTCTGAAACGGATTCTTCCGGTCATTGAAGAGAGACGCCTAATACCTGACCACCAATTCGGGTTCAGAATCAAGCATTCCACAATTGACCAGGTTTATAGAATAACCGACGAAATTGAAAAAGCCCTTGAGGAGAAAAAGATTTGTTCTAGCGCTTTTCTTGACGTATCTCAAGCCTTCGACAGGGTTTGGCACGATGGATTGAATTATAAGCTAAGACGAATCCTTCCGGAGCAACTTCATAAGATCTTAGAATCGTACCTTAAAAACAGACTTTTTCGTGTTAAGCACGGAACTGAATATTCTGATTTTAAAGAAATCGCCGCCGGAGTTCCGCAAGGAAGTGTCCTTGGGCCTATCTTATTCTTGCTGTACACTCGGGACATACCTCAAACTGAAGGCACTATTGTAGCTACGTTCGCGGACGATACGGCTATTTTGGCAACGGAAAGTTCAATCGAGTCAGCAACCATAAAACTCCAACGAGCCTTGGATAAAATCTGTGAGTGGACAAAAACTTGGCGCATTGTTCTTAACGAGACCAAATCGACGCATGTTAACTTCACTTACAAGAAAATAATCAACCTTCCCGTTTTCATTAACTCGGTACAAATACCGCATGCAAACGAAGCTAAATATCTGGGAATGACACTAGACGCGAAACTTAAATGGAAACCTCACGTTAAAAAGAAACGTGACGAAGTCGAAAATCGACTTAGAGAAATGTATTGGCTAATTGGAAGATATTCCAAACTAAGCGTATATAACAAACTGCTTCTGTATAAGCAAGTGCTTAAACCCGTGTGGACGTACGGTATACAACTCTGGGGTTGTACCAAACCAAGCAATAGGAATCTCATACAATCATTGCAAAATAAAATTATAAGAATAATCGTGAACGCTCCCTGGTATATCAGAAACAATGATATCCACAGAGACTTAGGGATAGCTACCGTGGAGGACGAAATAAAAAACTTCGCTCGCAAGCTTCGTATTCGTCTTCATGGCCATTGCAACTGTGCCATACTCCAAACTTTGGATGTGACAAATCTTACGCGCCGACTTCAAAGAACGAAACCGTTCGAATTAGCGCTATAAGACAAAAAGCCGCATGTAATGACGGTTTCAGCAGGTGCTTTTATTGGAAATCTACCTGCCTCACGCGAATATAAATCTGAAGCTTAAACTACTTGATAAGGTCAAACTTAGTCGTAGTAAACAAAACGAAGGGAAGGGTGTTTTTAGTCAGTAGAAATCTGACACTACTATGAGTACACGGTCTCATAGTGTCTCATGAAGATTTTCACCTACCCACGAAAAAAAAAAAAAAAATTACGAATTTCAAAGATAAATGGGATCCTCTCAGCTTCGTTCTTCTCTGGCAGAGTCCAATGCTTCGGCGTTGTTTGATACAGAGAATTAAAAGTTCAATCCTATATGCTTTCTATCTCTTTTAGGTTCCTTGCGTTGAAACCGTTGGAAGCGTTGTTTGAAAAATCTACAATTAGGTAGAGCTCCGGGGAATCCCACGCACAAGTACCCGAACTCCTACTGAAGTCAACAAAAAAAAAGGAAATGTCAAAAGGAATATGTTTCTTCGCCATGGTGGTGGATATATGATGTAATAAGTTGCAAGTTGTTTTTCTTGGTCTAGTCAAGATTTTAATTGTTATGTTATGCCTGGGGCAATGGTGTTCCGCCCTCATGATGTAGTTTCTCGTAACACATGCTTTACATTTATTAACTTATAAATCGTCAGCGGAAAGCTTAATTGGTCTAAGTCACAAAGACAAAAATTTACAGGCGACGAAATTTTGGATTTTACTTTGAATTATAGCCACATTTCTTGGCTCTTTGATTGCTCGTGTAATTTTTTTTTCTTACCAATTTCTCTTTAAATAAAAAAAAAATTGCTTCATATATACCTATCTATTATTTTTAAATAATTTTAAAAACAAAAAAACACAAAAATGGGGATAGAACCCATTCCCATACAAGTGTGCATCCTCCTAAAAAATAACAAGGACATAGAACAAAATTCAGCAGTGCACTCATTTGAGATAGACCAAATGAGAATTCGCTTAGAACAAAATGTCCTTATGAATTCGCTATATAATTCCCAATTGGTCTAAGTGACACCGTAAATTGAACTTAGACCATTTTGGATTTTTTTATTGAATTTGAAAGTGTAGAAAAATTGTTCTATTCCATACAATCATGTCTCTTCGAAAAGTTTGGTATAAATTTCCCTTTATAAACTTGGGTCTTAGAGCAAAGTGGGTATAGATTATCTGATAAACAGAATTAGGTACACCAAAACGGACTTCGATTCGTCAAATACGTAAATCTGCATTATTAACTCATTTTCGAAACAACAGAACAATTTAGCTTTCCACTGACGATATGTAGATATCCTTGTAAATAACGGGTAAATTTAAGAAATCCCTTCGTTTACTTTGGTGCGGGTATATGATATTCGTGGAATGGTGAAACTAGATTCTGCTGAATTTACAGCGGGTGGTTGGTGTCTGCAGATTTGGTTTATGTACAAATTCTGTTGAACCACAGCATTTCAAACTGTTTCAGTCACTCAAATTAGTGAATGTGTCACAGTAGACTAATGGGCATATTACACGGGTGAGCAAAAAAAAAAAATGTTTGTGTTTGTAGTTTATTTTATTTGAATTAACTCTATTTCTTATGATAAAGTGAACTATAAAATATATAGATTGTTTACTTATCGGTCACGTACTGCGTATGCCCCCAACCAGCTTCCAAGGCGTATCATGATTACCGTCTCATCAGGTAAGCGACCCCTCGGTAGGCCTAGAAACAAATGGTTTGATTAAGTCCGCCATCTCTCCTGGAGCCGTCTAGGGATTCCTCCTGATTAGTTGGAGTCAATAGGGGGGTTCACATTCTCAAATATGCTTGACAAGCATGGTTTGTTTGACTCGAATTTGAAAATGTGAACGCTCCATCAAACAGTTTGACAAGCATGTTGGATGGATATCAAAATATTTTGATATTTTGCTTGCTTGACACACATGTTTGAGAATATGAACAATTTCTTGTCAAACCAGGAGGAAATTTCATTCTAAAAAAAGTTGTCAACCTGTGCGCATCAAAGAAAAGAAAAAAAAAAAGAAAAATGGCTAAAGAGAACTGATGTTTGACAGCCTGTTTGACAAATGTGAACGGAAAATGGCTTCAATCCATCAAACATCATCAAGCCATGCTTGTCAAGCATATTTGAGAATGTGAACCCCCCTAATCAAAAATGATCAAGAAGGGTGGATGCTCCACCTGAGCATCCTACCCCCGCGACCCTCATGAAGGGATAGCGGGCTCTTGAAACTGTATTTATTTATGTCTGTATTATTTTATAGTTTATATTATAATATTGTACTATCGCAATAGATTTAAAGCCATGTTTGCTTTTTTTTTAATTTTTTAAATTTTGATATTAATCTATCACATTAAAAATTAAAACATATTACGTAATAGTCAGTACATGCATTACATTTGAACAAGGATATCATTAAAATAGAAGATAAATAAAGGAGAAGAGGTTTAGAAAGTTCATTTATATTTTGATATGAACTCTTGGGATGGAGTCCACTCAATGGCGCTATTATTCGTACTTATTAATTTTGCCATCAACTTACTGTTGCTGTCTAACTAACTGTTGCTGTCAGTAAAGAGTTTCCTTTTTTTATCTTTTATAAGGGCTACTTGAGAAAATACGCGCTCTGCGCTCGCACTACTATGTGGAAAACTTAATATAGAGCCGACAAAGTTTTTTAAAAGTGGAAATATTGGAGCATTTAACGCGTCTTTTAACTCAAATATGACGTTTTATCTTGGAATTTTAAATTGCTACTTATTATATTTTGATGCAAAAGAACACTTCATAGATCAGAGACAAGTTCTTCGCCTATTGAATTTGGAAACCGTTGTGTGAGTGTGGTAAGACTTGGGGCTTTTTTTTGCGGATCTATAACTTGCACGGCTTCCACAACATTATTTTTAAACTGAATTCAATTTTTTATTTGTGAACACAATTCAATACAGTATTCTCTACTCTTCGATTGTGCATTTTGGATAACCGTATGTGTTAAGCTCTCGTTGCAAAGCAGAAGATTAGCTTGTGCCCCAAGGTAGATTTCTTTCAAATCCAAAAAGAAATTTGCATTTGAAAACTCTATTAAATTTAAGGAATTGACATCAATCAAATCGCTCTTAACAAAGTTAAATAAAATCATTTTGAAGTATATTTTTACAGTTGAAGCAAAACGTAAATAAGAGGTTCTTCAGATTGGTATTCAATATTAATTTTGTTCGTTAGTTTTAAAATGTATTGCAAAATGGAAATATAATACAATTTTATTTAATCTGTCATATCTGTATATATTGTAGCATTGACTGCAGGATAGTTTGTGTACCAAAAACTAAAACACTGTATCTCAAACTGTAGCAACGAGATCTATTGCAAAACATGCTAGCAGTAAATATTCCAAACTGATGTGCTTACGTTCCACAATTGTTCCACACAATATTCCATGATCCTCAATTCACCCGGAGAAACATCTAACATGTTCTAGAACCCATTGCGATTTCCTATAAATACCCATACCACAACCATCGTCGAGACAGTTGTTTATAAGTGAATACAGCGATTACAAGAGATATTCGACAAGTGGTGAAAGCAAGCGACATTGTGAAAATAAATCTGTAGCGACCGTTTATTTTGAAATAAATAAAGAATAAAGTGATTGACTATTGTGTTAAAGTAAAGTTGGTATTTGATAATAAAAAAACAATTAAAATACACAATAGACGGTTTATTAAAACGAACCCCAACAAGAATACTACATTGGTGTCAGAAAAGTGGAGTAAACCAAATTTTGTGTATTGCTTATTGTGTAAGTAAAAAAAAAAAAAAAATGGTTCGGAAATTGCTAGAAGATTTGTCAGTGCCGCAACTAAAGGAAGTACTGAGCTACCAGAATCAGCCTACAACTGGTACGAAGAGAGAACTGATCATTAAGTTGCGGAAAATAATGACGGACGAGGGTACAGATCCTGACACGACTTTGTTCGACGTCGAAGAAGAACAAGTAAGTACGACAAATGACATGTCGGCTTTGATGAAATTACTTTCCGAAAAATTCGAGAAGCTAGACAATTCTTTGGATGAGCAGAATAAAAAGTTCGAAATACTAGAAAATTCCTTGGGTGATCAAAAGAATTTTCTAGATGTCAAGCTCGATGAAAAGAACAAACAATTTGAGAATTCTCTAGATGCCAAGCTGGATATGCAAAACAAGAAGTTCGAGATTCTCGAAAATTCCTTGGCTGAGCAGAAGAATTCTCTAGACGCTAAATTTGGAACAATTGAAGGACAATTCGAAAACGTACAGGATAAAATTGAGACATTTGAAACAGCCGTTGAAGGAAGATTCGAGAATGTTGAAACAAAATTCGAGAATGTTTAAACGAAAATCGATACTGTTGAAGGAAGATTCGAGAATTTGGCAAAGGAACTCGATCACGTGAAGAAACAGAAAGTTCGGGAGTATTCAACCGACTTCCCGAGAAGGAAAGAGATGCAGCCTCCCGTCTTCGATGGACAGACATCATGGCCAATATATAAGAGGCAGCTCGAAGCTGCGGCAATGACGAACAACTGGGATGACGAAGAGAGGTCCATTGCCCTCACGCTTGCGCTTAGAGGATCAGCTGCAGAGTTACTACAAACTATTCCCGAGGACAAACAACGCAACTACGATAGTCTGGTGAAAGCCATTGAGATGCGATTTGGGGACGACCACATGCAGCAAGCATATAGGGTCCAGTTGCGCAGAAGGTCCCAGATGAAGGGTGAGACGCTCCAGCAGTTACAAGCAGACATCGAGCGGCTGGCACATTTGTCCTATCCAAACGCCGGCGAGGAGATCATTAACGATATGGCGATCGAAGCATTTACCTATGCCATAGCCGATACGAAACTACAAATGGCTGTAAGAATGGCTGGAAGGAAGACGGTCACCTAAGCTTTGGCGTTTGCTCTGATGATGGAGGCGGCAGACCAGGCGTATCAAGGAATCCACCGTGTAAGGGAAGTAGCCGCTGTCGAATGCTCTTGCCAAAGGATGGACGTCGAAGTCCGAAACAGCGCTCGCCGTGGACAAATTCGTTGCTGGAACTGCAACAAAAGAGGACACCTACAACGGCAATGCAGAATTCTACCCAGCCACGGAAACTATCCACACTATGGTAATTGGCGACGTAATGAAATACCATCCAATAAGTATAACATCCATCCTGTTGGTCAGGCTTCCCGAAACCAGGAGTGGGGAGACCGCTCAAGAACCAGTTTCGCGGGGCGGAAGTCGGATGTCGGAGTCGACGCCCCCAATACCACCATCCAGGTTCCCCAAACCAAGCTCCATTCTAATGCAGATGCCTTATCCCGGCAACCATGCGAGATCGACTGCAAGCATTGTGTGCGACAGGAAGAGAAGAACCTTCTTTCCATCCAAAG
Source organism: Brachypalpus laphriformis (assembly GCA_945910035.1). NCBI lineage: Eukaryota > Metazoa > Arthropoda > Insecta > Diptera > Syrphidae > Brachypalpus > Brachypalpus laphriformis. The sequence goes on from OX246755.1 coordinate 38,273,065, forward strand.
GGTAGGAGCTGAGCCTATCGCCGGTTGGAGTGCAGAGGAAATCCGCAACGCTCAAAAAGAAGACCCAGACATCGAGCTGATATTAGCGTGGAAAGAGTTTATGGAAAAGCCAAATGGACAAGATATCTCGGACAGGAGCCCCACTCTCAAAGCATACTGGGCTCAGTGGGACTCCCTTCATGTGCAAGATGGTGTACTGAAAAGGAAATGAGAAAGACCGGACGGGAAAGATTTCATAATGCGGCTTGTCTTGCCGCGATCAAAAGTACACGAGGTGCTACGGCAGATGCATGATGGAGCATCCTGAGGTCATTTGGCTGCAAACAAGACACTTGAGAAGGTGCGAGAACGTTTCTATTGGCTCAGCGCAAGGGTAGACGTAGAGAATTGGTGCCGAAAATGCGTCATGTGTGCCGCCAGCAAGGGACCCAGAACGAAAACGCGAGCCAAGATGCACCAGTACAACGTGGGTGCACCATTTGAATGGATCGCCACTGACATCGCTGGTCCATTTCCAGAAACCGACAATGGTAACCGTTACATCCTAGTCGTCATGGACTACTTCAGTAAATGGCCGGAAGCGTTCGGCATCCCTAACCAAGAAGCAAAGACCATCGTGGAACAGATCGTCAATAACTGAGTGAGCAGATTTGGCGTGCCTATGGAACTGCATTCTGATCAGGGACGAAACTTCGAATCAAAGATATTCCAAGAGGTATGCCAACAACTAGAAATTAAAAAGACGAGGACGACTCCGCTTCATCCGCAATCCGATGGGATGGTAGAGCGCTTCAACAGAACCTTAAACGAACATCTCTCCAAGGTCGTAGAAGACCACCAGCGCGATTGGGATCGACAAATTCCTCTTTTCTTGATGACCTACCGAAATGCAGTGCACAGTACTACTGGACATACTCCATCTGAAGTCTTGTTTGGTCGAGCAGTCCGGCTACCTAGTGAGGTGAAGTTTAGATCCCCTAACGATGAGCCCAAATGTGAAAAGGACTACGTGGCAGACCTCAGGGAAAGGATCCGAGACATACATCAGAGGACCAGGACGAGGATAAGGATAGCGAGTGACCGCATGAAAACCAAGTACGACACAAAGGCAACAACGTCTAGCTTCCACGAGGGAGACCTAGTATGGTTGTACAACCCACACCGGCAAAAGGGGAGGTCACCTAAGCTGCAACAAGACTGGGAGGGCCCTTATAAAGTGGTCACACGCATCAATGACGTCGTCTTCCGGATCCAGCGTGGAGTAAGAGGCAAGATGAAAACTGTCCACCTGGATCGTCTTCATCGTTACCATGGCAGTAATCCAGATGATCTTGTTCAGGACGAACAAGTTTAAGAGGGGGCAGTGTAGCATTGACTGCAGGATGGTTTGTGTACCAAAAACTAAAACACTGTATCTCAAACTGTAGCAACGAGATCTATTGCAAAACATGCTAGCAGTAAATATTCCAACCTGATGTGCTTACGTTCCACAATTGTTCCACACAATATCCCAATATTCCATGATATTCAATTCACCTGGAGAAACATCCAACATGTTCTAGAACCCATTGCGATTTCCTATAAATACCCATACCACAACCATCGTCGAGACAGTTGTTTATAAGTGAATACAGCAACAAGATACAAGAGATATTCGACCAGTGGTGAAAGCAAGCGACATTGTGAAAATAAATCTGTAGCCACCGTTTATTTTGAAATAAATAAAGAATAAAGTGATTGACTATTGTGTTAAAGTAAAGTTGGTATTTGATAATAAATAAACAATTAAAATACACAAAAGACGGTTTATTAAAACGAACCCCAGCAAGAATATTACAATATGTTATGAGCTAAGTCTGCATTCTGTTCCAGCTGATATGAAATTAAATAATGTTTTAAAGCAACCCACTGCTCCAAGATTCGCACTTTTAATATTTTTCGGCCTTGATGTTAAAATAGTCTTGGAACTCGCGAAAGTCTGTTTGGCGTTTGGAGCTATGGGAAAAAAATAGGTAAATATTTCCCGCTAATCTTTCGATACTCTGAAGAAGATTTTTAGAAGCAACAGCGGAATACAGATGTAGCGAGTGACATGTACATTCCAAAACAAATAAATTGGGTTGGAGATTTAAAAGTGCTTTCACCCCACCCTTTTCCCCCCATCATAACTGATGCATTGTCAGATACAAATCAAACCATATTTTGCAATGGAACATTTGCTTCCTTAAAATATTTGGAGATTTCCTTGTAAATTGTTTTTGCATCTTGAGTTGCTAGTCTTACGAGGCCGAAGAATCTGTCAATTAACTTCCCCAATAAATAATCAAAATACCTCACCACAAGTACGAAACATTTTGTAGTCTCACATCAGTCGTTTCATCTATTATGATGGAAACACTTTTAAGCCTTAAAATCTTAGCTATCTCTTCTCGACCTTCTTTATAAAATAAACTATTTGTTGTATCTGTGGCCTTTGTTTTTCCACATTTTAAACCCTTAACGATGTCAGAGTCAGATGCAATAGGTTTAATTATTAGGATTAGGGGTGTTATTAATGGGTCATTCCATGACAATTCGCCGAGGCTATATGGGGAGCTCTGAACGACCCCTCTCCGATTTGGCTCCAAATTGGTATACTTACTCACTGGAGTGGTACGAATCATAAAGCATAAAAGTTTTGCAGAATTCGATATACATAAATTGCTTGTAACGGAACTTGAAAACTTGGAACAAACAAAATTAAAATTCAAGGGTTTTCCTATATCATAAATCATAAATTTCCTTTTTTCATCGTGAGCTTTAGAGTGCGCTGGTCATACTTACTCTTTCCATATATCTTTTGTTTTCTTTATTTTCCTTCTCGTTGACCAAAATTCATAAGCGCGATCGTTCGCCAGATACTGATACTGGACAACCAATTGTCCTCAGCAACAAAATTTCGGTCTCCTATGGATCGTAATAGTGCACAAGTGAAGGACTCCAGAACCAATTATTGGAGTCCACTGCAATGTTTGCCAGATAGCGACACTGACGACATGGATGAAGTAATATCACCAAACGATAGAGAAAAGAAGGTGTATGTTCCTCCGATAAAACTGCTTCACAAAGACAGTGACTTTGTGCATAATCGAATCCTAGAATTAAATATTAATGACTATTTTGTGAAAAAAATATCAATTGGAATCAAAATTGTTTGTGATTCAATTAATTCTTTCAACGCCGTGATAACCAAATTTAAAGAAGTAAATTGTCAGTTTTTCTCACACGACAATAAAAGTGAAAAAGCTTTTAAAGTACTGTTATATGGTTTGGGAGGAATGGACTCCGATTCACTATAAACTGAACTTATCATACTTGGTTTAAAGTGCGGTGAAATAAAAAAAATCGTTAAGAAATATAATCACTACACGGACCATATATGTATATCTCGCTTCCCTGGAGAGTTCGTCAATTAAAATCGGCGATTTAAAAAAACATCATCGTTCCATATTGCACACGCAAGTAACCTGGAGCTTACGAAGAAAAAATAGTTCGACGCAGTGTTTTAACTGCCAAGTGTTTGGTCATGGTAAACGAAATTGTCACATCAAAACTTATTGTGCTAACTGTGCTGGCTCACACAAAACATCTCACCAATTCAACTTTAATAAAATGTGCGAACTGCAGTCAGAACCACAAGTCAACAGGTCCTTCATGTGTCAGTCGAAATAAATTTCTGAAACTGAGTGAAACAATTTTCGACAAATCTTTTCGCACTCAACCGAAAGTTCAACGTGCTTTATCGAATGCTACTGACCTTCGTCAACAGAAAACGGTTTTGCTAAACTCGTTGACAGACTTTCCCTCTTTGCCGTCACATTCGCAACGCCGTTACACTGGTCAACGCTCTGAGAGTAGAGCACCTCAAGTAGGGAATGCGTGGGAGAACATCGCCCAACCATCTGATGATACGAGTGCGGGGATCGCAAGCCAGAACATTACTAGTAGCAGCTACAATAAGAACTTATTTTCCATTGAAGAACTAAGTGCACTGGCAATGAAAATGATAACAAAATTAAGTTCATGTAAAACTAAGGTTGAACAATTCAATGTTATCGCACATTTAGCGACTATGTTTTTATACTCAAATAGTAAGTAATTATGATAGATAGAAACATAAGAATTGTGAATTGGAATGCCGGAGGTATTCGGAATAAACACGTAGAATTTTCGAATTTTTTAAACGTTAATAATATTGACATTGCAACAATAACTGAAACTTGGTTAAATTCGAGTATTACGCTGTCCACTTCCGAGTTTAAATGCTATCGTGTAGATAGAATCGGTAGAACAGGTGGAGGCGTTGCAATTCTTGTTAGATGATCAATCAGCATTCTCTTTTACCCCTAATAAGAACACAGGTACAGGAAAATATAGCTGTTGTGGTGAAAGTAACCAAAAACTGATAAAAACTGTCTGTGTATATTATCCGGGTGGTACTAGCCCGGCAGGTAAACGAGTAAGTTTACAAAGTGACTTACGAAAAATGTTAAGCCTAAGCGGAGATTTCCTTATTGCTGGGGATTTAAACTGTAGACATAGGGATTGAGGTGCTTATGGGCAAATTCTAGCGGCAATTTACTTGCAAATTTACTTGTAACGTATCCAGTTTCTGTTTTGTATCCGCCTAGTCCTACGTACGTCCCTGTGAATAACCGTTGTAGTCCTTCCGTCCTAGATATATTTCTTACTAATGTTTCCTCTGATATAACACATCCAATTTCAATAAATGCTCTTAGCTCAGAGCACAACCCGGTTCTGTGTGAAGTTCTCTGTTCGAGATTAACCAATTTTGAACAGAGGATTTTTCCTTGATTTTAAAAAATCAAATTGGGATCGTTTTCGTACATTGCTGAAAAGTAAATTACGGAACTTTCCAACTACCTTAGAAAACGTTACTAATAAAGAAAATGTCGATGACATCGTTCAAGAGTTTTCCAATACCATATTGAGTTCCATTGAAGCATGCATTCCAAGGAAAACTAAAAAGGACTACTGTGTAAAACTTCCGCCTTTCATCCTAGAGCTTATTAAAACTAGGAACTCGCAAAGGAGAAATTGGCAAAGGTATCGGTAGCCGATATAAAAGGAACAATTTTTATTCCTCAATAGGTTAATTCCCCACCTTATACAGTGTCATCGAAATTTGACCTGGAATCGGAAGTCAAATGGTCTAGACAAAGGTACTAAGCCGTTCTGGAACATAATGAGAATAATTAAAAACAAAAACAGACAAATCTCTGCTATCCAAAGCTCCGGTTCGTTGTACCTCTCTGATCTGGAGAAGGCAAATGCATTTGCAACCGCTTTTCTTGAAATCATGTAGTGTCCCAAAACCTTTGTGTTGCATCTACAAATCTTCTTGTTGACAATACTGTTGTTAACTTTGATAATTTATCAACCGACTCACCAGTAAGTGAATTTGTCACGGTGGATGATATACATTTTTTGGCACTAGCTTAAAATTAAAGAAAGTAGGGGGAATTGATGGTATCAAGAATGTATACATTAAAGAACTACCCAAATAGGTTTAAAGTTTATGGTATTTATGTCTAATGCATGCTTCAAGTTGCAGTATTTTCCGAATGCTTGGAAAACTGCAAAGGTTGTTGTAATATTAAAGGCAGGTAAGCATCCTGAAATTGCTAAGAGCTACAGACCAATTAGCCAACTCAGCAACCTAAGCAAAATATTTCAACAAATTATTAAGGAAAAAATTTTAAAAATTGTCACTGACCGGATTTCCCAATGAGCAGTTTAGATTTAGGCGATACCACTCCACAGCTCACCAAGTAGCTAGGATTTGTAAACATATAAAGCTCAATCGCACACTAAGCAAATTAACGGGCATGGTGCTCTAGACATAGAAAAGGCGTTTGATAGAGTGTGGCATAATGGCTTGATTTATAAAATGCTTAAGTTCAAAATTCCTGTTTATTTGTGTAACGTAGTTCAAAGTTTCTTTTCTGATCGTTGTTTTAGAGTTTTTGTGAATAAATCGTGTTCTGAGATGTCATATTTCCATTCTAGTGCCCCACAAGGTTCTGTCCTCAGTCATATTTTGTATAACATATACACGCCAGACTTTCCATTCATTCCGGAGTGTAAAGCAGCTATATTTGCATCGCATGAATTTGCTCTCAACATCGAGACAAATTTAAACAATACTTATGTCCTTTAACCCCTCGGGGGGCATAGGGCGTCAACCACGCCTGCGCGCCATCGTGTTCGGAGTTCTGCAACGCGTTTGAGCTGCCTCCAACTCATTCCTAAAGAGCTCGATTCCTCCTCAACTGTTCTGCGCCACGTTTGCCTAGGGCGTCCCGCTATTCTGCCTGCCTGGGTGAGCAGATTCCACTGCATAGCGTATTTCGCAATGGAGTTGTCTTCGCGCCGTAGGGTGTGTCCAATCCATTGCCACTTTCTTCTTCGTATAGTAATGCTTATAGGTTCTTGGCCCGTTCTCAGATAAAGTTGTTCGTTGGAGATGCGGTTCGGCCAAAAAATCCTCAAGATGATTCTTAAGCATTTGTTTACGAAGACTTGCAGCTTGCGTGTGTTAATGGTGTCCACCTTCCAGGTACTGCACCCATAAAGCAGCACTGATTCTACGTTGGAGCGGAACAGTCGTAGCTTGGTTCTTAAGCTAATAACATTGCTTCTCCAGATTTTGGACAGCATTCCCAACGCAGCTTTAGCCTTCCCGATTCTGCTGCACACATCCAGTTCGGTGCCACCGCGATTAGCCGAGACGACACTTCCTAAATATAGAAAGTTATCAACTTTCTCGACTTGCTTTCCGGCAATGTTAAGTTGAGCGCGGGTATTGGAAGTACTCAGGGCTTTTGTTTTGGCTGTGTTTATTTTTAGCACCACTTTGTTTGCCTCAGCTTCTAGATTTTGGGCCATCAAATGAAGATCCATTATCCGATGTGAAAGTAGACAAACATCGTCAGCGTAATCTAGGTGTTTAAGGTAAGATGTCATAGTCCAACGAATTCCAGAATTAGCTTCCGTCAATGCTGCACGGAGTACATCGCTGATAACCACCAAGAACAATAGTGGGGACAGTATGCACCCTTGACGTACTCCACTTTGGACTTCAAAGTCCTCCGACACCTTACCATTGTGCACGACGTGACACTTGCCGCCCTCACATGTAGCCTTGATGATAGCTATAAGCTTTTCTGGAATGCCTCTCCTGCGCAAGGCCAGCCAGATAGCATCTCGATTCAAGCTGTCGAAAGCCTTCTCGAAGTCGATAAACAGTAAATGTAGCGGAGACCTATACTCAACGCATTGTTCGATTATGATCCGTAAGGTGTTTATGTGGTCGATGCAGGAGGATCCAGCGCGAAAGCCTGCCTGTTCGACATCGAGAGTTGAATCTAAATGATCTTTAATTCGTTCTAGAATTATTCTAGCTATTATTTTGGCTACAGCTGGAAGAACACATATACCTCTCCAGTTACCGCACTCCATCAAGTTACCCTTCTTTGGAAGCTTAATGATCATCCCCCTTTTCCACTCCTGTGGAAATTGTTCACTATCCCAAGCTCTCCGTATTAGCGGATGCAGCAAATCTGCCGATGTATTTGGCGCCGCTTGAAATAGCTCGGCAGGGATGCCATCAATACCCACCGCTTTGTTTTTCTTGAGGGACTTGATTGCTGTTATTATTTCAGCTTTACTGGGAGGTACGGTGCGAATTCGGGAATTTGTTGCTTTGAACTGCTCATTCGAATTCAAGATCATACCGCCGTCGTCTAAGTGATTTAGCACTGCAGCAAAATGTTCTCTCCATCTAGTGAGCTGATCCTCATCCGAAATCAGAAGGTCACCGTCTAGACTCTTCACTGGATGTTGTTTGGAGTTTCGACCACCAATGAGCTCCTTAGTGATGTTGTAAACAGTCCTACTGTCGCACCTACTCGCTGCTTCTTCAGCCCTTGAGGCCAGTGAGTTGACATGTTGACGCTTGTCACGTCTCACACTACGCTGCACTTCTTTCTTCTTCGCACGGTATTGGGCTTCAAGCTCGGTTCTCTCTACTGCTGAGGCCGCTGCAATCCGAGCCTTGATTGCTGTACGCTCATCGATCCGTCTCCAGGTGTCTGTAGAAAGCCATGTGCGGTGGTGTTTCTGCTTTTTACCGACATAATTTAAACAATGGGATAGAAATACTTCAGCAATATTTTCTCAAAAGGAAAATTTAATTGAATGAGGGTAAAATGCAAGCAAGTTTTTCACGCGAAAAAGAAAACCTTGCTTTCTCCCTAGTGGAAAAATTCGGGTAAAAGGCGCTGAGGTAGACTGGGTACCTTCTGTTAAATAATTGGGTATAAATCTCGACACAAGATTGACATTCAAGGAACACGTCACTAAAACTATCAAGAAAGTAAACGTAGCAATTAAAATGTTGTACCCTTTTATAAACCGGATATCCTTGTTATGAAATGACAACAAAATCATAATATATAAAGTTATTTTCCAGCCAATCTTACTCTACGGTTGTCAAGTATGGGGCAATTGTGCAAAGTGTCACATTAAACGCTTGCAGATTGCTCAAAATAAGGCACTTAAAATGATGTTGAACCTTCCGTGGCACCATTCAACTTTAGATGTTCACGGAAAAGCGAATGATGAATTGATCCATAATAGAATTCATAAGCTTAATGCTAAATTCATTACACATTGTCAATATGCTGATAATGCCCTCGTAAATGAATTTTTTAATGACAATGTATAATTCTCATATTTTTTGGCGTTTTCTGTTTAATATTCTAGTATTTCTTCGTGTTGTTTCTTTATATATGATTTAATGTATACGGTTACTACTGTTTGCTTATTTATTTATTATAGCATTAGTTTTCCATCGTTTAATCAATGTACTGCTAATTTATAGATTGAATTATTTACTTATTTATTATTTATTATTTATTATTTATTATTTATTATTCATTATTTATTATTTATTATTCATTATTTATTATTTATTATTTATTATTTCTTATTTCTTATTTATTATTTATTCTTTATTATTTATTATTTATTATTTATTATTTATTATTTATTATTTATTATTTATTATTTATTATTTATTATTTATTATTTATTATTTATTATTTATTATTTATTATTTATTATTTATTATTTATTATTTATTATTTATTATTTATTATTTATTATTTATTATTTATTATTTATTATTTATTATTTATTATTTATTATTTATTATTTATTATTTATTATTTATTATTTATTATTTATTATTTATTATTTATTATTTATTATTTATTATTTATTATTTATTATTTATTATTTATTATTTATTATTTATTATTTATTATTTATTATTTATTATTTATTATTTATTATTTATTATTTATTATTTATTATTTATTATTTATTATTTATTATTATTTATTATTATTATTTATTATTTATTATTTATTATTTATTATTTATTATTTATTATTTATTATTTATTATTTATTATTTATTATTTATTATTTATTATTTATTATTTATTATTTATTATTTATTATTTATTATTTATTATTTAATATTTATTATTTATTATTTATTATTTATTATTTATTATTTATTATTTAATATTTATTATTTGTTAACTCCGCTACGCCGGTGGCAAGCCCGGAGCCCAACTTTCGCGAGAAAAAGGGAGGAGGGGCCTATGTAAAGGAACACTGAAAACAAACCAAAAACATGGAAGAGGTAAGGAGTACAAATAATTTTGCTACGGTGCAGGGAGTCGGATCCCCAGTGCCGGCATTTGTCAGGGGTGAGCACGCGGGCCCCGGGACGTCGTCATCCTATGACCGCATTAATAAAAATAAAAGTAAGGATATTACCAACGTATCCCTGGGAATGGAACACTTGAGAGACCCTTTTGAGAGGAGTTCGCGAATGCGGCGGTCGCCGCCAGCCGCAAAACGCGCTGAACCCAGACCAGAGCAAGGAAAGACCCCGGAAGTACCCTTAAGGGTTCTTCTAGTGGATACTGTCGCGAACGCCCCCGAAACGGAAGCTGAGACGACCGATCGCCATGGCGAAAAATCCACCACAACGGAGATGCAATTGGCGAGAAACACAATGACGAACGAACTGCAAAAGTGCAAAGACATCGCCAAGAAAATGAAAGGAGCCACGGGTAGGCAAACAAATATAAGTATGGGTGTGAAGACAGGCCTAGCTGAACTCGAGGAGTACCTGGATATAATTAGCTCTCTTAAGAAATTGTAGGATAATGTGCAGGAACAACTAAATTCAATCGACTCTGTACAGCGCATGAAACCTCAACCGGGAGAGAATGGGATGGAGAACGTGGCCAAAGCGAAGAAGAACCCTCCCGAAAGAATGTAGAGCTGGGTAGAGGCATGGCATCCAGCCAAAGAAAGAGAAAGAAGAACAGGCAACGGAAATCCAAACCTGAGGCTATCCTCATAAAGCCTAGAGGAGAAGAGACCTATGCTGAAATATTGCGGGAAATGCGTAGTAAAGTTAGTCCCGATGATACGGAGACTAGAATAAAAACCGAACGCCAAACAAGATCTGGCAACGTTCTTGTGGAATTCGCCGAGAAATCCAAAGGCGAGGAGGGCTTCAGCTCATCTCTGAAAGCAATCCTGGGGGACAGGGTAAACATCCGACAGCTGGAGCCCAAGATAGCGCTGGAAATCAGAGACCTGGATGAGATGCCGACAGAAGACGAAGTGAAGGCGGCCGTCAAACGAGGCGTAAATGAATCTGATATCGATCTTCAGGTCACTTTATTTAAGCCCAACAGAAGAGCACAAAAAATGGCTTTAGTCCAACTAAACAGCCGTGCAGCAAACGTACTGCTGAAAGATCACCGCCTTAAAATTGGCTGGGTCCACTGTAGAATTCGCCCAAGAATAGTTGTCACGCGCTACTTCAAATGCTTTGGTTATGGACACATGCAAGCAACGTGCAAAGGGCTGAACCGAATGAGCCAAGGACTGTGCTTCAACTGCGTAGAAGAAGGTCATCAGAGGGCGCACTGTAAAAAAAAGTGCAAAGTGCTGCTTATGCACAGAGCTAAACCTTTCACCAACCTTGTTAACTCATGCCCCGGGATCGGGTACGTGTCGGGTGTTTAAGGAGGCACTCGAAAAGGAGAAGAAAAAGAAACAACAATGATGCGTATTCTCCAAGGAAATCTCCACAGGAGCCGAACTGCCGATGACTTGCTCAGTCAACTAAGACTCGATCTGAAAATCGATATTGTAGTCATCAGCGATCAATACAAAAACAAAGAAGGCCTGGGCTGGCTTACGGATTCTCTCGGCACTGCTGCTATATGGGTACCGGACGTGAGAGCAGTCTCCATAAAAGGCCATGGTATAGGGAGAGGTTTTGAGTGGGTGAAATTCGAAAAAGTGACGAGAATCAGCTGTTTCTTTACACCCAATGAAAACGTCAGCGATTTCCGACGAAAGCCCGAGAAATTGGAGGCACGATCGTTGTCGCTGGTGATTTCAACGCCAAAGCCCTGGATTGAAGAATGCCGAATACGGACTCTAGAGGTAGGCAAATACTCGAGGTAGCCGCAAGACTAGGGCTCAACGTGATGAACATCGGCAACACATCCACTTTTAGGCTACCCGGATATAACGAAACGATACCGGATGTGACTTTTGCGTCGGAATCAATAACCAGGGGTATAATATACTGAAGAGTCATCGAAGATTTCACTGGCAGCGATCATCAATACATCACCTTTGACCTACAGACGGGTCGACGTATCCCTCACAGAAATCAAAGGCGAGCACCAAGATGGAAAGTAGAAAGACTTAACGAGGAGCTGCTTACAAACGCAATAGAAGAAGGAAAGCACGCAATCCTGCAGATGACCGGCACTGCTGAGACAAAGGCTAAAGCCACGATGCGACTTATACACAATGCGTGCGACATCTCGATGCCACGGTCCAGGAACTCGGTCGGATGTAGAAAACCGGTATACTGGTGGACTGATGAGATCGCCGCGCTCAGAAGAAGGTGCCTTCACCTTACACGCAAACTCACCAGAGGAAGGAGAAGACAGTCGGAAACTACAGAAGACTTCCTGTCGGAATACAGATGTACAAAGTCAACGCTCAAGAGGGCCATTAATACGAGTAAGAGACAGAAGTGGGAGGACCTTCGGCAGGATGTCAACAACGACCCCTGGGGACTGGGCCATAAAGTAGTAATGCGCAAGCTAGGCACACAGACGACTAGCCCAATTATGAATGCGGAAAGGATGAAGTACATAGTGGACACTCTCTTCCCAACGCATCTTGTTAGGCCCCCCGACGCCATTTGCGCCCAACAGCAAGATGCCCCTATGTTTACCAAAGAGGAGTTGATGCTGGCGGCGAACACTTTGCAAGGTAAGAAGGCCCCCGGACCACATGGTATACCAGCAGAAATTCTGAAAGCCATCGCTCGTACATGTCCTCAGCTATTACTGAATATGTACAACAGCTGCCTTAAGGACGGGATTTTTCACAGCAGCTGGAAGATCCAACGCTTGGTATTGATCAGCAAAGGAAAGGGAGACCCTGAATCCCCATCAGCCTACAGACCGCTGTGCATGCTGGACACTGCAGGTAAACTCCTTGAGAAGATGCTGAAGCCACGCCTCACAGCAGCAGTCCAGAGCTCAGGCGACTTGTCCGAAAGACAACACGGATTCAGGAGAGGTCACTTCACAATCGGAGCAATCGAGGAAGTGATTAAGGCAGTCCACACCGCTCAATTTGGCAATAACTACTCGAGGAAGACAGCTGTGTTGGCATCTTTAGACGTTCCCTTTAACTCAGCCTGGTGGGAAGATATGCTAAACTCGTTGACAAACACCTTCAGGGTCCCAAAAAATCTCCTGCGGATAATAAAGGACTTCCTCAGAGACCGCAAACTGATGTGCGAGACCATCATGAGGAGTGTCCTCTCCTGGATGGCTGACCATGGACTGAGTCTAGCGACGGAGAAAATTCTCCTGACTAGAAAACAAATCCCCACACACGTCGAGTTCCGAGTTGGACCAGATGTGATCACCAGTAAGGATGCAGTGAAGTAGCTGGGGATGATCCTAGACAGCAAGCTTACCTTCTGGCGACAGAATAAATCAGCATCCGACCGAGCTGCGAAGATCACAACGCTACTCAGCAGGATCATGGCAAACATTGGAGGCCCGACCATGAGTAAAAGATGACTCCTTATGTCTATTACGCACGCCATCCTCCTATATATATGTGATATTTGGGCCGACGCACTTAAGCAGGAGAAATATAGAAAACAGATGACTGCAGTTCAACGCCGTGGAGCCCTTCGAGTTGCTAGCTCCTACCGCACAGTATCGGAACCAGCAAAGAGGAAATATGTCTACGAGAAAAAGCCGGAAGTTGGAGCAGAAATGGCAGCTGAAGAGGCAAAGGAGCTCACCAAGCAAAAGTGGCAAAGCAGGTGGAACGCTGAAACCAGGGGCAGATGGACAGCAAGGCTCATCAGGGACGTGACTACGTGGATCGATCGTAAACACGGCGATGTGGATTATTACATCACCCAATTCTTCAGCGGACATGGGTATTTTAATCAGTATCTATGCAGAATGGGAAAAGTAGAGAGCCCAGCCTGCCAATACGGCGACTCAGAGGAAGACGACGCTTACCACACCTTCTTCATCTGCAGCATAGAGGCAAAGAAAGTGGCACCACACTGAAGTAATGCCAGAAGCAGTTCCGGGGTGGGTTTTCGCCTGAAATGGAGAGTTTTTAGGCGGTTAGAGTCCGACACACCGGGGGGCTGATTGGGCACTGCTTCCTGACGGTGCATGATGCATTCTCTCTTCAATAAAAAACAAAAATGTATTATTTATAATTTATTATTTGTTATTTATTATTTATAATTTATTATTTATTATTTGTTATTTATTATTTATTATTTATTATTTACTTGTCATATGTTATTTATTGGGATGGCAAACGACTAACAAAGGCCTCGTAGGAGCAGCATCTCCCGATAGGTGTTGGTCCGCTAAGTAACGAGAAAGAGCCACTGCAGCCGAAAACCTAGCAGCTCTGTTAGTAAGCCCTACTCCCACCTCCTCGTGGTGCCATCTGGGGATTTCTTTGGAAATTGCTAACGGGAGAGGACGAATGGCGAGCTTCCTGCGCCAAAAAACAGGATAAGTGTCGGTTGGTCTGTGGCCCAGCGAGCCGCAACCGTAAAAACAAATCTTGCTCCGAAACGCAAACCAACGCCTCGGATACGGACGGATAATTTAATGACGACCTTTGGCTATCGGACACGGACAACGATCGGATTCTGGAACGTTAAGACCCTCCTGGACTCACTCAAGGAAGGGCCTTATAACGCCAGATTCCTCCAATTAGAACGCGAATTCGCAAGGTATAAAATAGACATCTTAGGGCTGAGCGAGATAAGATGGTTCGATGCTGGGGAATTCATCCCCCCAACCAAAAACACTGTTATGCTCTACTCTGGTAAACCAGCTGGAAGTGCACGGAGTTCCGGAGTAGGACTCATGCTAACTCCAGCAGCACGTAGTAGCCTTATATCCTGGAAACCCCATAGTGACCGGATATTGACGGCTAGGTTCCAGAGTAGAGTTAGAAAAATTACCATCATACAGTGTTATGCTCCGACTCTAGACGCGACTGAGGACGAAAAGGATGATTTTTATAGCCACTTAGGCGCTGCCTACAACCAAACGCCTAATGGGGACATCGTAATGGTGATGGGAGATTTCAATGCCAAGGTGGGTAGCGACAACACCATGCTTAAGCACGTGATGGGAGTTCACGGCGTGGGAGACCGTAATGATAACGGTGAGCGGTTTGTGGACTTCTGCAATACCAACCGCCTAGTCATTGGAGGTACGCTGTTTAAGCATAACACCTGCCACAAAATCAGTTGGGTCTCTACTGATAGGCAACGAACATCCAACCAGATCGACCACATTGCGATCAGTCGCCGTTTTAGAAAGTGTTTCCTGGACGTCGGACTAGAACGCGATCACCATCTTATGGTAGCTCATTTACGCCTTCGTACTGCATCCGTCAACAGCAACCGCTCAAACCTACTTAACATCACCAGGTTTAATATCGACAGGCTCAAGGTTCCCCAAGTGCGCCAACAGTTCAGGGACCATCTTGCCTTAGAAGCAGAAGCAGTCAGCAGCATAGAGAACATGGATGACCACTGGACTGCTGAGAAAAATGCTTTTGCGACTGGGGCACGCACGTATGTCGGTAAAAAGCAGAAACACCACCGCACATGGCTTTCTACAGACACCTGGAGACGGATCGATGAGCGTACAGCAATCAAGGCTCGGATTGCAGCGGCCTCAGCAGTAGAGAGAACCGAGCTTGAAGCCCAATACCGTGCGAAGAAGAAAGAAGTGCAGCGTAGTGTGAGACGTGACAAACGTCAATATATCAACTCACTGGCCTCAAGGGCTGAAGAAGCAGCGAGTAGGTGCGACAGTAGGACTGTGTATAGCATCACTAAGGAGCTCATCGGTGGTCGAAACTCCAAACAACATCCAGTGAAGAGTCTAGACGGTAACCTTCTGATTTCGGATAAGGATCAGCTCACTAGATGGAGAGAACATTTTGCTACAGTGCTAAATCACATAGACGATGGCGGTATGATCTCGAATTCGAATGAGCAGTTCGAAGCAAAAAAAAAAACCGGTAAAACCGAGATAATAACAGCAATCAAGTCCCTCAAGAAGAACAAGGCGGTGGGTATTGATGGCATCCCTGCCGAGCTACTTCAAGCGGCGCCAAATACATCGGCAGATTTGCTGCATCCCCTAATACGGAGAGCTTGGGATAGCGAAACATTTCCACAGGAGTGGAAAAGGGGGATGATCATTAAACTTCCAAAGAAGGGAAACTTGACGGATTGCGGTAACTGGAGAGGCATATACCTCTCCAGTTACCGCAGCCGTGGCCAAAATAATAGCTAGAAGAATTCGAGAACGAATTAAAGAACATTTAGATTCAAGTCTCGATGTCGAACAGGCAGGCTTTCGCGCTGGATCCTCCTGCATTGACCACATAAACACCTTACGGATCATTATCGAGCAATGCGTTGAGTATAGGTCTCCGCTACATTTAATGTTTATCGACTTCGAGAAAGCTTTCGACAGATTGAATCGAGATGCTATCTGGTTGGCCTTGCGCAGGAGAGGCATCCCAGAAAAACGTATAGCTATTATCAAGCCTACATACGAGGGAGGTAAGTGTCACGTCGTGCACAATGGTAAGGTGTCGGAGGATTTTGAAGTCCAAAGTGGAGTACGTCAAGGGTGCATACTGTCACCACTATTGTTTTTGGTGGTTATCAGCGATGTACTCCGTGCAGCATTGACGGAAGGCAACTATGGAATTCGTTGGACTATGACATCTTACCTTAAATACCTAGATTAAGCTGACGAATCTAGAAGCTGAGACAAACAAAGTGGGGCTAAAAATAAACACAGCCAAAACAAAAGCCCTGAGCACTTCTTCTAACAACCGCGCTCAACTTAACATTGCCGAACAGGAAGTCGAGAAAGTTGATAACTTTCTATATTTAGGGAGTGTGGTCTCGGCTAATCGCGGTGGCACCGAACTGGATGTGTGCAGAAGAATCGGGAAGGCTAAAGCTGCGTTCGGAATGCTATCTAAAATCTGGAGAAGCAATGTTCATCAGCTTAAGAACCAAGCTGCGACTGTTCCGCTCCAACGTAGAATCAGTGCTGCTTTATGGGTGCTGTACTTGGAAGGTGGACACCATTAACACACGGAAGCTGCAAGTCTTTGTAAACAAATGCTTAAGAATCATCTTGAGGATTTTTTGGCCGAACCGCATCTCTAACGAACAACTTTATCTGAGAACGGGCCAAGAACCTATAAGCATTACTATGCGAAGAAGAAAGTGGCAATGGATTGGACACACCCTACGGCGCGAAGACAACTCCATTGCGAAATACGCCATGCAGTGGAATCCGTTCACCCAGGCAGGCAGAATAGCGGGACGCCCTAGGCAAACGTGGCGCAGAACAGTTGAGGAGGAATCGAGCTCTTTAGGAATGAGTTGGAGGCAGCTCAAACGCGTTGCAGAACTTCGAACACGATGGCGCGCAGGCGTGGTTGACGCCCTATGCCCCCCGAGAGGTTAAAGTATCTAAGTAAGTAAGTAAGTATATGTTATTTATTATTTGTTAGTAAATGTTTATATTTATCTATTTTTATTTTTTATTTATTTATTTATTTTTTTTTTTCCCCCTATTAAACTTTTGTTTTCCTTTAAAATTTAAATTGTTAATATATGGTTCATTGTGTAAAATAGCATTTCAGTTGAAAGATATAATAAACACACTATATCAAATCTATCAAATCTGATATGCGATCTCCAGATGGTAATGTTTCCTTTGATGTTTTCAGAGAAATATTCAATTTAGAAAGAGATGATGTGACTAAAACATGCTTGAAATTTACAAGTTCACTCATAGCCCCAAATGCATTTGAAAAAATGAGTGTTCGCTTGGCAACGGAAACCTTTAGTAGGACAACGGCAGCATCAAAACAAACTGCTCATCAACTTAGTTGCCTAAAAAATAGTTCAAATAGTTCAAGATACCTCCCAGACTCAACCGCACACATCCACAACTTTTTTATTACTTGAAGCACGCGAGGACGAAAAAGTGATGACTGCAATGCGTTATTTTACAGGATATCTGGCGTTTAAAATGCTTTTAAAAAACAAGTGTGCAAATTGTTCGAAATTATTTTTAAAAAGTGATAAACAAATAACATGTCTGTCAGAATTTTTAATTTTTGCTAAGAATTTTTCTCAAAATGGTGATTTTGGAAGTCTCTTAGCACCAACTGATGAATTTTTCAATATTTTTAAGCTCTATTTCAAAGTATTCCATACAATTTTTAGAGATCGTCCGCATATTAGAAATATAAGGGAGAGAATGGCCTTGGAATGCATGAGAATAACAAACCTTAGAAACTCGAACTGGTTTGATGAGCTAAACCAATGCTTTGAGCATCGCAAAGAAATTCCTTACTTTGCACTTCTTATTCTCTTGCGAAAACACTGTGTCTGATAAATCCAAAAAAGAATTACCAGTAAAAATCAAAAAATTCAAATTTTGTCAGGACAACAAATTTTTTTTTTTCCGAGGGTAGGTGAAAAATCTTCCATAGACACTATGAGAATAGCAAGCGCGTGCTCATAGTAGTGCCAGATTCTTACTGACTTAAAAAACACCACCCTTCGATATAAATTTGTTAGATATCGCAACTAAGTATTATCTTATCAAGCAATTTTTCTATCATGAAATATAAATGTTTGGCAGGTTTCTTTCCACTGAAAGATCCTGCAAATTCCGCAATCTAGACGCGGTTAATCATTATCTCGCCAAGTCGAAAGGTTTCGTCCTTTGTAGTCGGCGCAATAAATTGCTCTCATCCAAAATTTGTAGGACTGTATTGTTGACATGTCCGATTAGTCGGCTTCTATGCTTTCTCGCGAAGCTTCTAGTTTCAGCTTCGATTGTCGGAACTCCGAGATCCCTGTGGATATCGTCGTTTCTTCTATACCACGGTGCTTGGACAAATTCTCTTAGCACTTTATTTTGAAAAGCTTGTAAAATATTTGCATTCGTTTTCTTGGTACAAGCCCAAAGTTGTATACCGTAGGTCCACACCGGCTTTAGCACTTGCTTGTATAAAAGCATTTTGTTCTCAGTACTGAGCTGGGAATATTTTCCGAGTAACCAGTACATTTCTCTATATTTGATTTCGAATTCTTTTCGTTTCATTTTCACGTGCGAATTCCATTTCAGTTTTGCGTCGAGTGTCATTCCCAGGTATTTGACCTCGTTTGCAAAAGGTATTCGGGCCGAGTTTAGAAAAATTGGCAAGTCATTAGTTTTCTTGTAAGTGAAATTCACGTGAACTGATTTAGATTCGTTGAGGGCGATCCGCTAGTCCCTCGTCCATTCATTTACATTAGTCAGTGCGTTTTGCAGTTTTGCAGTCGTTTCTTCGATTGTTTTACCTACTGCGGTGTCATCGGCAAACGTAGCAAGGATAGTATCGTCTTCGTTGGGTATATCACGAGTATATAGCAAATAGAGAAGCGGCCCAAGAACGCTTCCTTGTGGTACGCCGGCCGAAATTTCTTTGAGCTCGGAGTATTCGACTCCATGTCTAACACGAAAGATTCCATTCCCGAGATATGATTCTAGAATATCGTATAAGCATACAGGGAGAACTTGTCGTAGTTCGGATTTCAAGCCATCACGCCACACCTTATCAAAGGCTTGCGAGACGTCAAGAAATACGCTTGAGCAAATCTTTTTTCTGCAAGTATTTTCTCGATTACGTCAGTAATTCTATGCACCTGGTCAATCGTCGAATGCTTGCTTTTGAACCCAAACTGGTGGTCAGGGATAAGATTATTTTCTTCTATAACCGGTTGGAGACGCCTTAATAATATCCTCTCGAAAATTTTGGATATGACTGGAAGAAGCGAAATTGGTCTATACGATTTTACCTCATTTGGCGGTTTTCCTGGTTTTAATCTAAGTGCAGCATTTACAATATGGAGAAGCTTAATCAATGTTTTTCTAGGTAAAACTTTGAGAATTTCTCCGGTAATCAAATCATAACCAGGAGATTTCTTAGGTTTTAGATTCTCGATCTCATTCCTGTGTTCTCTTAGCATTGCACTTGTGAGCGTCAAATCGTCAGGTGGTAAATTCAGCCTATTGCGGTTGTCGTAAACCACTTGACCATCGTACGATTTAAAGGTTTCTTCCAGGTGCGCCGCAAAGACGTCCGCTTTTTCTTTATCTTCCATCGCCCATTCATTTTGATTTAATTTGATTGACGGTGCGGGGACTTTTGGCCTTTTGGTTCCTTTTACAGCTTTCCAAAGTGAATAATTGGAATCTTTTTTCGCTGTTAATTTTTCAAGGTAAGAGCCTATTGCACGATTCTTAAAATCCTTAATAGTCATCTTCAACAAATTGCACAGACGATTCAAGTGTACTTTATTCTGCCGAGCACGACTCTGTTGCCATTTTTTACGCATTTTTCTTTTTTCCTTGACCAATTCTTTTATTTCCGGAGGATATCGTAAACCGTATCTGTCCGGCGTTTTCCTTGGATTGGGCGTATTATTCCAAGAGGCGAGCTGTACGATCTCAACGAAGCGATGAACTTCAACCTCAAGTTCATAGGGCGTCGTAAGTGGAACGCTCAGTTCAACATTATCTTCAATTTCATTCCTAAAGCCTTCCCAGTTAGTTGTTCGACCAGTTAATCTCACTGGCTCTAGGTTATAGACTAGTTTTTCGCTGAATGTTAAAATAACCGGGGAATGATCAGACGACAAATCAAAACTGTACTGGACTTTTATGTGGTTGGTGATATTCCTTTCACAACGAAAAAATCGATCAGTTCAGGTATTTTCAAAGTATCAGTTGGCCAGTAAGTAACAAATGCAAAACAATCACGAAATCGAACCAACTCCGCCAAAGTGGGAGACACGGGGACCTCACTATAAACCAGCACCCCAAGAGTGAGAGGCACGGGACCTTAGTATTATGAACTAACACCCTATGAGTGAGAGGCACCGGGACTTCACTATAAACCAGCACCACAAGACTTGAAAACAGTATCCCAAGAAATTAGAACTTGCCTGTTATTACTTAAAGGTGCATGTGGAAGAAGGGCCTACATATGTGACAAGCTCAGTTGAAAGCCTTCGTACACTGGTGAATCCAATCTATGACTTCCGTCTATGTATTCAAATGAAATAATTTACTAATCCACTTCTGTAGGGCACTTGCCCCTTAAATTGTTGCTATTGCAAGATATACATTCCTGCTAATCCCCTCTCACTGTTCTTAAAAAAAAAGGAAATAACATTTAACAAGAAATTCCTTCCATTGAATCAGAATCAGAATCTGAAATACGAAAACAAACACACTAGGTATGTACATGAAAACAAAAACCGAAATAATGAAAAACAAAACACAACGAGAAATAAGCAAAAGCAACAAGCAATTTGTTGTTCCAACCAAATTTGAAAGAACATCATGTCTTATGCTTGATTCGAACGAGTTCGATCAAACTGGGACGTAGTAGTAAATCCCATTCGCCTGAAAAAGTGACATATTTGTTTACTCTGCATGCGATATCTATGTAACTTTATTATCTGTGATACTATGCTGATAATCAGATTAATGAACTATTTAATAGATGTCTTCTTACAATGGATGCAAAACTTGAAAAAAAAAAAATGAGAAAATATTACCCGCGTACATTGATGAACAAAAATTGAATACATTTGAATTGCTTAATAAGTTGAGAAACTATTTCCTCGATATACTTGAGAACTTTAAAGAGTGTAACGATAAGAACCTAGAAAAGAGTATTGCAGAAGTTAATAAGAAAAGAAAGAATAACCCACCTATTTAAAACTTGATTGGAAGTGGAAGTCTGGAAGGAATCAAAGCTTGGGCCAAGGAGCTACTTGAACATTTTGCGCCACTCGGCAGGGTGTTCTATTCCAGTAGCTTTCGTCCCATCCGACACCACTGCCCACAGCCAGCCCAAAGTGACAATCTCCAATAAACATTTTTGTGGGATTTTCGACGAGATTTTCAAAATTTTAAAAAACAATCAACAAAATATTACGAAGAGATTGTATTGCCTTTCTAACGATATTTAAAAATGTGTCATCTACAGAGTCTATTCACGGATGTCATAACAGTTGGTCTTCAAATCTTTGCAAGGGTGGACCAGATACTTGCGCTTGCTCTATGACTGAAAATAAAATGCTTAGAATTAAGAAATTGATGTATAACAGATTACAAATAAAATAAAAGAGATTATAAAAGAAACAAGTTTTGCTTTCTTTTTTATTCATTATTGCATACGATGACTAAGCGCAATGTTGTTGAGGAATTGCATAAGCCTGCTCGACGACATTTGATCAGACGTCGAGTTTTCATTAAGGTGCTCGATGATTTGTGGCAAGCAGATTTGGTGGGAATGATACCTTGTAACAAGCAAAATAATATACATAACTATTTACTAACTGTAATTGACACTTTTTCAAAGTATGTGTTGTCTGTTCCTTTGAAGAATACACTATAGAAGCTATGAAATCATTTTGCAATAGTTCTCAGCGAATACCAAAAAATTTACAAACCGATGATGGCAAGAATTTTTTTTTATAACAACTTCCAGGATTTGATGAGGATGTACAAGATTAATCATTATTCAGCGTACAGTACATTGAAAGCGTCAATTGTTGAACGATTCAAAAAAACTCTTAATGAGAAAATAATGCAAGAATTCAGTTTTAATGGCAATTACAAATGGCTACCCATTCTAAAAGACTTGCTCCACGAATATAATAACTCTATGCACAGAACAATAAGGATGCGGCCGATTGATAAGAAGAAGCAAAATGCCAAAGACCTATTCTCAAAGGTTTACAGTCGTATTAAAATCGGTCAAAAGAGAAAATTTAAGGTTTGTGATCAAGTACGAATAAGCAAGTACAAACACGCCTTTGAGAAAGGTTACACACCCAACTGGACAACGGAAATATTCACAGTAATAAAACAATCAACACAACTAATCCTATCACATATTTACTGGATGACTTCCAAGACCAATCCATCCAAGGTGCTTTCTACGAAATGGAACTACAAAAAACGAAGCACCCTGATGTATGTACATATTTCTAGTGAAAAAAAATGCTGAAAACTAAGGATGATCAAGTATATGTAAAATGGCTTGGATTCTCAAACCCTCATAATTCTTGGATAAACAAAATCCAACTGTTGTGATCAAACACTACAGAACATATAAAATCAATCATGGAAATAGAAAAAGGCTTAATAGTAGTGTAGCGTAGTAAAACCATATGGAGTGGGGTATCTAGTTCGCTTGCCTAACAACAAAGAAGGGCTATTAAACTGGACCAACTACAAAAGAAGAATATATAGACCGTGTGCTGGTGAATTAATCAGGTGAAAAATTGTAAAAGAATGGATACATCGACCCGAATAATATTGAATAATAAATAAAGCACAGTTATTCAAAAATTATAACTGTTCTTTATTAAAATAAATGTAGGTAATATTGTTTTTATTACATTTATTTTTATTAGTTCAATTGATTAATAAAAAATAAAAACATATCTATTTAAAAGATAAGTAAATCGTTTTTCATTTTTCATTTTTTCAATAAAAAAAAAAGAGAAAGCTTGTGAATATACGAGTAGTATCTCTTCAGCTGTAGGTTCCTCGGCTAATGGATAGAACATTAATTCATAGCTATTCTCAACTGGCTATTTTCATTGCATCATCGTTTATCGTGTTGAACCAAATCGGCAGGAAGGCCTTATTTGGTTCCAATTTCCCATCCAATTTCATAAGCATCCGACCTTTCCAAGAATTCACCTTTGCTGACTCTCCCCTCCACTTTTATAAACATTCAGCCATTTCCAAGAATTCATTTTGCTGACTCCCCCTCCACTTTCATAAACATCCGGCTGTTCATGTTGCTGACTCATATATTTTCAAACAAATCATGGCGCATCCTAAACACGAATGAATATGCTCCAGTTTGTTTATTTTATTAGCTCCCCACATACAGCTATTAAATTGATGACTCACACTTTTTCTAAGAAATCATGGTGCACGTGTTACTTATATTCTAAGCACGATTGAACATGCTACAGTTTGTTTATTCTATGACCTCCCCAACAAAACCGATAAACAGAAATATGATAGGTACCCAATTATGATAGGTAAGTCATCAGCCAAAAATAACTCGAATGAACAAATCAAACCCCCTTTAAGCAATCATAACCCATCTATGGAATCCAGTACCCAATTCCAGGAATCAGGATGGCGTCATCAGATAAAACAAACATCAGCAGAAATAAACAAGGATGCAAACGAAATTCGGGAAATCCCCGATTAAAGGAGATTTTAGTGCTGCTGTAGAACTCCGGGGAATTCAAGAAAAAAAACAAAACAAAAAAAAATAATTTCAAAAGAAATATGTATGTTTCTTTGCCATGGTGGATGTATAATATAAATAAGTTGCAAGTTGTTTTTTTTTTTTTGTCTATTTGTATTATGGTGGTACCTACACCATGATGGTAACACATGCTTTATATTTATTAAAATTTGGTTGGAAATTTTGGTTTTACATTGAATTATGGCTCGTTGATTGCCTGTGTAACTTTTTTTTCTTACCAATTTTTCTTTAAATAAAAAAAATTGCTTCATAAATAACTACATATCTTTTATTTTTAAATAATTTTAAAAACAAAAGAACACGAAAATGGAAATAGAACCCATTCCCATACAAGTGTGCATCCTCCTAAAAAATAACAAGGACATAGAACAAAATTCAGCAGTGCACTCGTTTGAGATATACCAAATGAGAATTCGGTTAGAACAAAATGTCCTTATGAATTCCCTATGTAATCCCCAATTGGTCTAAGTGACACCGTAAATTGAACTTAGACCATTTTGAATTTTTTTTTATTGAATTTGAAAGTGTAGAAAAATTGTTCTATTCCATACAATCATATCCCTTCGAAAAGTTTGGTATAAATGTCCTTTTAAAAACTTGGGTCTTAGAACAAAGAGGGTATAGATTATCTGATAAACAGAATTAGATACACCAAAACGGACTTCGATTCCTCAAATTAGTAAATCTGCATTAATAACTCATTTTCGAAACAATAGAACAATTTAGCTTTCCGCTGACGATATGTAGATATCCTTGTAAATAACGGGTAAATTTAAGAAATCCCTTCGTTTACTTTGGTGCGGGTATATGATATTCGTGGAATGGTGAAATTAGATTTTGCTGAATTTACAGCGGGTGGTTGGTGTCTGCGGATTTGGTTTATGTATAAATTCTAATGAACCATAACATTTCAAACTGTTTTAGTCACTCAAATTAGTGCATGCGTCACAGTAGACTAATAGGCTTATTACACAGGGGAGCAAACAATAATGTTTTCTCTGCCACCGTATTTTTTGTAGCGGATTCAGATTCAATAATGTTATTAGGTACTCTGAGTATATTTATTTTATTTGAATTAACTCTAGTTCTCATGACAAACTGAACTATCAAATATATGGATTTTTTGCTTATCTACCTTCGTTAACGAGTTTTATTCTACGTAAATCTTGACAAATGTTTGTTGTTGTTTGGATATTTCATTTATAGCATTTAAAACGGTAAAAGTAACAGTTTGTTCATTAATTTGTCCTATTGAGTGTTATTGTTGCAAAAAAAAATGATGATTTGTTCACGGAATTCTTGTATTAATAACCCCGACGATTTCTGTTACATTTGCGGTAAATTTTGTCAAGAAAAACAACGAAGAAATATAATTGATTTTATAAGACGGTCGGATGCCCCTGTAGGCATAGAAATAGATGGTTGGATCAAGTCCGACATCTCTCCTGGAGCCGTCTAGGGATTCCTTCTTATGAGTTGGAGTCAATGGCGGAGAATTGAGAAGGATGGAAACTCCTCCTGATCATCCCACCCCCACGACCCTCATAAATGATTAGCGGACCATTGAAAATATATGTATACGTACATGTAATGAAAGGAGCCTACCAAGCATATTTAGGAAAAAAAAAACTGGGACAACAAAACAAATATTTTGTGACACACAGAGTTTGTAAAACTTGCGTGAAATCACTTCGTTATTGGAGCCAAGGAGGACAGAAAGGGCTTCCATTGCCGAGTGCCGATGAGATGGAACGAGCCAAAATAGCCACTTCGATGATTGCTTATCCAAACATAAAATCGGCTAAGCCACCAACGCTGCATAGTGAAGACTTGCCTGCACTGATATTTTTTGCCTGGACATTGATGACTGATGGGATATTGAAATGTTAGACACACAGCGCTAGGGAAAGTGAATTTGAAGGATGCAGTCCTACATTTCAGGGTTTCTCTCAAGATGAACTAGACGACTTAATTCGAGATTTAAATGTATAAAAAAAATCAGCCGAACTTCTTGCATCAAGACTTAAAGGAAAAATGCTGTCTTTTGTCTGACGTGTTCATCACATCATACCGGACTAGAGAGTGAGATAGATTGATAGATAGATCTTTATTTGCATATGAATTTGTACAAAGAATTGTTACCACACATATTATATTAGAGAGATATTATATTATACAATATATATCTTTCTACTGAACCATTATTTTATTTTTATAACGCTTGCGCCATCTTTTATGTCGGTATGTAAACATTGAAAAACTGACATTTATCAACCGATTAACTTAAGTAGACATGTTTTTGAAACGTCAATTCAGTACAATTTTGACCACACACCGAAACAATGCCCCCAAATAGTGGAGTTGTGCACTGAAAATAGTCGTTCCGCTGTGTTAACTCAACGTGCATATCGTCGAAAATATCGTGGCCAACAAGCACCGTCTGACAACACTATTCGTCGTTTGGTGTCGAATTTTGTTGAGCGCCGGACAGTGCGAGATCGTCGACATGCCGTTCATTAACGCCCAAAACGTTCCAATTAACTGGTTGAAGCGGTAAGAGAGTGTGTTGCCGAGAACCCACATGTGTCGTATCGTCACCGCGCTCAGCATTTTGCCGCCAGGTGATCCACCTTGCCGAAATCGTCGCTATACCACCCGAGATGCTCGAAAAAGTAATGGAAAACACAGCAAAAAGGGCACAGTTTGCTTTGGTCAATAGAGGCGGCCACTTGATTTATGTTGTATTGAAAAACTAGTCCAAATAAATTGTAAAGGCCAGTTCATATAACTGAAAAGTTCATATATTGGAACCATGTACAATATGAAATAATTTTTTTTTAAACAGTTAAAAAATGAAATTAAAGTATATTCATTTACTCCATGTAATGTAAAATAACTTAAAAATAGTTAATTTTAAATTGTTTAAGTTAATATAGGTTGAAAACGTTGGATATTTTTGTTTGGGCAGTTTTCTTAAATCCCCTGACAGCTGAACTTTCTTCGGTGGTCGACCTTCTGGATCACCACGGTTTAATGAAACATCATCAACATCGGTATTGTCTATAATAGACGCTAAGGTTATATGAGCAGCATCAACTAATTCGGGATGAACTGCTTGCAAGTATCGAGACAAAGGCACATCATCTTCTTCTCATTTATCATCATTCATTGAACTTTATTGAGACATATATATCAATTACATTCCTTTCTTAAAACTAAAGGTTCATATTTGAGCGACTTAAAGATATGTCTGACTTAAACTGTTGACGATCAGCGAGCGCACGAAGGGAAGTTACACTGCTGCACTACTACTGTAACCAAACGGTAGAGCACACAGAAAAGCATTTTTTGTTGAGTATTGGTTAAGAGTTTGTAAAGCGCGCATGCAGCTTTCGCGGCATAATAAAATTATTTTTTGTTTCCTTAAACTAAAACCGGGCATTCGTATTTTTCTTAAATAACACGAAACATTTGGTCCTTCGAGCCGAATTTTCTCGAAATTCTTTACGGTTCTAGTGCCCTTCTCGTCGTCGATGTAAAAAATTCAATTGATCGAACATCAACTGAATTGCAGTATCGGGGTGCTCCCCTGACACTCGGCTCAAATCATGGTGTTCGCAAACACAGTGTTAATGCATATTGTGTCTTGCCGAGCTGATATACTGTGCACCTGCATTTTCGTCGGCGCAGAAAATAATAAAACTTTGCCGATCACTGCTGTATCAGGGTGCTTCGCCACCATAAAGCGCAAATCGGCGTGATTATCGTACACAGATATAAAATATTATAGTGCATGTATACTAGTGTTGTCTGCACTGCCATTTGTGAGAAATACATCAGCAATTCCCGTTCCGTAATTGTATAACATTTTACAGTCGACTTGTGTGTAATATCAAACAATTCGTTTTGTGTAGCTATCGATCGGTGCCGTTTGCTGCACTCGTGTAGTATTTTCGTCTAATTCGTGCGCGCATATTGCTAATCTCAAAATATGGAAAATCTGAAACGTCTCTGGGCTGCTCTTAAAAGGCAAGTGACTTGAATAAGCACGTCGTGTCTTTCCCCAATCCAGGCTGCAAAAGCAAAAGCGTACAAAAACCACCTAGAGCATTATATGGTATGCTTGGATTCAAACCAATTCAAAATGACATTGAGGCACTTCATGCCGCTGAGTCCGATTTAGTTGAAGAAACTCAGTACCGCGTCGAATTTGAGAATGTTTATTATGACCTATACGCCAAGCTTTTGGAAATAATAGACGCTCAGGACCTCGGCGCGTTCATCGGGTCTGGGATAGAAAGAGAGAAGCTTCGTCGATTATAAAGCATCTACTCCAAGTAACGTAAACTTTGACGTTGTGTGGAACTTAGTAACTTCATATTATGAGAAACCACATTTCGTTATGCTTGCTTATTTGGACAATATTTTTCAACATCCAGGTCTCAGAAGCAATTCGCTTAATAAAATTAAAAACTTTTTTATGTCTATTTCGGAAAATATAAACGCGTTACGCGCCTTGAAAATGCCGGTTGACTCGTGGAACTTTCTCTCAGTGTGTGTGCTTTCGAAAAAGCTTGACGCGGAAAACAAAGTCCTGTGGGTCCGACATATCAAGGCCAAGGACGATCCAACCCGCTCGGACTCCACCGATTTCTTAAAGGATCGCATTAATGAGCTAGGACGCTTGAGTGTCCCCTGATCATCGCGCGGTAGCGTTAGACCAGCTTTCAAGGAGAACAGTAAACGCGTCTTAAGTGCTACATTCCAAGCGTGCATCAAGTGTAGAAAAACGCATCCACTTTATCAGTGCAATGAGTTTCGCGATCTTCCAATACCATCTCGTGTCGAATTAGTGAAAGCTAACAAAGTATGCGTTAATTATCTCCGAGGTAAGCACAACCTTTCCGAATGTAAGTACGCTGCATTCAAAATATGTGCTGAAAGGCACAATACATAATTACATCAAAGCAACATATCACCTGAGCAAATTTTTCCGTCAAGTTCCAAAAACCTTGTAAAGGGAGTGTCGGTTCATTTAGCAAGCCATGCATTCCGGGAGTGTTACGCATTTTTACCAACAGCTCTGGTATCAGTGATGGACTCCGCGGGTCAGATGTTTCAGTGCCGAGCTCTGCTTGACTCCGAGTCACAGTCAACCCTGATAACAGAAGACTGTGCGGAGCGTTTAAATTTAAGCGGTCCCAAGCTAAAATACCAATATAATGTATAGGTCAAAACGGAAACGCACTTGGGAATAGAGGAGCTGTGGGTCTGGGCAGATGGTTCGACTTCTATCACTACCAAAGCTTACATCCTCTCAAATTTAACAAGTGATCTACCGAGCATAGAGATTCCAAAAGCGAAACTTGCGTTCTTCGATAATTTGACGTTAGCCGATCTCAATCTTTGTTTGCCCAGTAAAATCGATATTTTACTTGGATCGGATGTTTTCTTCAACATTCTTACTGAAGGCAAAATTGTCCAACCAACGAGCTCGCCGATAGCTCAGAATACGATATTCGGATGGATAATTCCCGGAAGCATATTTTCGGAAAATCGACGAGATCTTAACGTTTTTCATAATGCATTTGACCTCGATTCTCTATTACAACGTTTCTGGGAGTCTGAGGACTTGCAACACGTACCCCATTTATCTTCGAAGAAGATCAAAAAATCGAAAAACATTTCATTTCAACCCATTTCGTTCCATCCGATGGTCGATACGTCATCAGCTTGCCATTTAAGTCTTCGCCAGTTGAGTTCGGAAACTCTCGTGACGCAGTTCTAAGGATACTTTACTCCATGGAATGAAGATTTTTTAGTAACCCGGAACTTAAACGTGAATACGTCCAGTTCATGCAAGAATATAAGCCATTGGGTCACATGAAATCATGCAGTCACATGCCATCACGCAGTTATAAAACCCTCCAGCACGACAACCAAATTGAAGGTTGTGTTCAATGCGTCTACCAAGAGCAGTAATGGCATCTCACTCAACGACTGCTTATTAGTGGGACCTGTAATCCAAAAGGATTTAGTCAACTCGTTAATCGGATTTCGTAAATTTGAAGTAGCGGTAAAGGCAGACATAGCCAAAAAGTATCGACATATTATAGTCAACGAAAGTGATATAGACTACCAATAGATTGTCTGGCAGGAGAATGTCAACGAAGAACCTCGCGATTACTGGCTTCTGATGTTGACCTATGGAACGGCTCCTGCATCCTTTATTGCTACACGAGTTCTCAAGCAGGTGGGTATAAACTGTGCCCTACAATACCCTCAAGCTAGCGACAATATTAAGCACCATTTTTACGTTGACGATTATACGTCTGGTTTTTGCACACTTAAAGACGCAGTTCATGTCAAAAGTGATTTATACCTGGTTCTCGAGGAAGCAGGTATGCAGCTGCGAAAGTGGGCGTCCAATTCCGCGGAATTTCTGGCAAACATTGATCCCAATTGCCTTGAAATTTCCAGCAATGTACCTATTGGCGACTCCAGTGAACACAAGTCTCGATTGTTTTAAATTTAACTTTCATTTACCACTCCTGCGTTCTCAAATCTCAAAGAGGGAAATCCTATCCGATATCGCTCGTATCTTCGATCCCCTAGGATGGTTATCCCCAATCGTTATTAAGATGAAAATCTTTATGAAGAAGCTTTGGGTTGAACAATTAAGCTGGGACGTACCTACCTCATCAGAATTGTATCAGGAATTGGCCGATCCGGGCGGATTTCAATCACATAAGTCTTGTGAGCATACCACGATGGATCCAGCACGGCTTTGCGGACGCCTCTGAGTCCACGTATGCTGCAGCTATATATTCCCGAGTAGTCAAGATGGATGGAAGCGTTTGCACGTCGTTAATCTGCGCCAAAACACGCGTCGCGCTAGTTAAACAGGAATTAACTGTACCACGTCTGGAGCTATGTGGCGGTTTACTACTATCCAAACTGCTTAGTAAGACTAAAGAGGCCCTATTAGATTCGTAACATCGAACGTTATGCGTACACGGATTCGTCCACCGTTTTGCTTTGGATCCAAAGGTATCCTTGCCCGAGAAATGTTTTTGCCGATAACCGATTGGCTCAAATCGCTGCTCAGCTGCCGCCGTCAGCTTGGCAATATGTTCACTCGGCGGAAAATCTCGCGGCTTAATGCCCAGGGACCTACCTACGTTAGATCAGTGGATGAATGGGCCACTGTTTCTTCGAAGACCCGTAGTCGTTTTCTCCAAGTTACCCAATACGAAAGATGTCGTCGAAGAAAAGGAGGTATCGTGCCTCGCCTGCTCTTC
Organism: Brachypalpus laphriformis; assembly: GCA_945910035.1. Classification (NCBI taxonomy): domain Eukaryota; kingdom Metazoa; phylum Arthropoda; class Insecta; order Diptera; family Syrphidae; genus Brachypalpus; species Brachypalpus laphriformis. Next base: position 38,304,524 of record OX246755.1, read on the forward strand.
GAAAACGGAGTGGGACATATTTCAACGATTCAGGCATCTAAATCGGCTGCTACGTTGCATACGTCTATTTCGTAGGTTTAAGGCTAAGGGATCCCTAGGTAATGTTTTTAACTTAACCCCGCAGGACATTAAAGCGGCCAAAATCGTTCTCGTTAAACATGCACAAAGAACATCGTTCCCGAGTGAAATTGTATGTTTGCTTCATAACCAGCCTGTGAATGTAAATCGCATAAATCCCTTTATCGACCAGGAAGGGTTATAAGAGTTGGGGGGAGGCTCGAAAATGCCAGCGTTTCATTTGATCAAAAGCATCCTCTCATCCTCCACATGAATCACCGTTTAACAAATCTCATCATTCTCGACTGTCATCGACGAAATCTTCATGCCGACATTCGTCAGATGACGTACCTATTATCTATGGATTATTTTATAGTGGGTGTACATCACGCCGTCAGGTGATGCATTTAACAATGCGTTACTTGTGTGCGTCGGTGCGCGATTCCTTATAAACAACAAATGGAAGATCTTTCCAGGCAGCGAGTTGAACTTGGCATGGCATTTAATAATACGGGAGTCGATTACGCCAGGCCGGTTATCGTTAACTCTTGGAAAGTTCGTGGCGCTAAAGGCCTTAACTGTTACATCGCACTATTTGTTTGTCTGGCTACAAAGGCTCTCCATTTGGAAGTTGTTACGGAATTGTTTTCATCAGCCTTTATAGCGCCGCTGTGGCGTTTTGTTGCCAGGCGCGGTAAATGTCACACTATCTTCAGCGACAACGGCACCAACTTCGTGGGTGCGAACCAGCATTTTTTGTTGAGTATTAGTTAAGAGTTTGTAAAGCGCGTACGCGGCTTTCGCGGCTTTCGCGGCATAAGAAAATTATTTTTCGTTTCTTTAAACTAAAACCGGGCATTCGTATTTTTCTTAAATAACACGAAACATAAACTATACTTTAAACAAAATAACTTTAATCAAAGCATTCAATAAAACTTTTTAATCAAAGCATTCAATAAAATAAATTTATAAATTTTGTACGTGTATACTCGTACTTGCTCCCGGCATACAATCGCAACTTCGCTCTTTGAGGCATTCTTAACTTATGACTAGAACTTAAAACTAAAATAAAACTATAACTATGCAAGGGTTACCCTATCTAAAAGATATCAATGTAAAAAGTAGGAATAGAACTACGTGTATAGGGAGCATAAGTCATAAAAATTGTTAAAGATAAATATGTATAAATCTATGCCATCTGATGAGAAATGGACTGTAATGGATTTTTGTAATTGCACCGAAAATGGGATGAGTAAAAACGCCATCGAATAAATGTGCAATTGCAAGTGGAAACTTTATTATATTGATTTACAAAGTAGGAATACTTAGCCAAACGTGTTGTGCGTGCTGCGATCGAGATCCAAGTGGAAGAAAACAATTGCGATCAAAGGCGCGAGACTACATTATTGCACTCTCTCATTGTCACCAAATTCTCAAGCAATGCAGTTGTTGTTGCAAGGCACATGATGTAAGAGAGCGAGTACTAAATTTATTTACCCATACATGAGCACGCACAACATCGTTCGTCGTTAGAGATGAAAGTGATTGATAACGAAGAAATGAATATAAACAAAAATACATATGTGAACTATTTGAATTAACAGCAGGTAAATGAATGATAGATAGATGATTACATTGCTGAAGTATTGAAATAAACTAAAATCACGTTAATCTTAAACATTCCGCCCTCCCCTGGAACAAGTTTCAGGACACTGGTAATACAGCGAGTTTTGAAATAGGTCGAATAAAAGTTCCGGCTGCGGTTCGAACAGTGGCGACTCTAACACGTTGATCTGCACCAGGGTTGACAGTTTGGATGCGACCCAGTATCCATTTTGTGGGCGGAAGATTTGGTTCCTTGATGACCACTAAATCTCCAGGTTTGAGATCTGCTGTTTTTTGCTGCCATTTCGGTCTTTCCTGCAGAGTTGTCAGATATTCTAGGTGCCATCGCTTCCAGAAACCTCGGATCATGCTCTGGATATGGTTCCAATGCGACAGCCGATTGGGCGATGTATTGAGATGGCTTGGCTCAGGAACAGCTGTCAGTGGTTCACCTGTAAGAAAATGGGAGGGGGTTAATGGGTTTAAGTCGCAGTCTGACATGGAACATAGAGGACGAGAATTTAAAACTGCTTCTACTTGGGTTAGGACAGTGGACAAATCTTCGAAGGTCAATATTGAGCTGCCGATTACACGACGTAAGTGCAGTTTAACAGACTTTACGCCAGCCTACCATAGACCACCAAAGTGTGGCGCTGAAGGAGGGATAAAGTGTCATGCTATGCCGTCCTTGGCTAGAGCTGCGGCGTTGATATCGTTGTGAGTTTGGGCCAAAAGTAGTTTGTGCATTTCTGTGAGGCACCGTCGAGCTCCTTGAAAGTTTGTCCCGTTGTAGCTGTAGATATTGCTGCACTTGCCGCGGCGCGAAACGAAGCGTCGTAGAGCTGCATTAAAAGAATCTGTGGTGAGGTCGCTCACCAGCTCCAGGTGGATAGCTTTTGTGGACGATGTAGGCCTTTGATGTTTTTGCTTTCCGACAACGTGACAGTTTGATTGTCAATGGGCCAGCGTACCAGTATTGGAGAATTGTGGATGATCTTTCGAATGAGATTTCTACTGCCCATTATCCAAAATTGCTGTCGAACAAATGAAAAGGTTTCAGATATGCCTGCATGCAAGTAGCTTTGATGAATATCTGTAATTATTAGAGTAGAAACAGTAGTTAATTTTGGTAAGATTATAGGGTGATTTATGTTGAATGATACGCTTGCATGTTTGAGGCGTCCACCGATCCGAAGTAGTCCCTCGCTGTCCAAAAATGCTGAGTATCTTAGCAGCCTAGATTTCGTATGCAGTTGGTTTTTGGTACGTAGGCTTTGGATGTCATCTTCAAAGGAGGTCTTTTGGATGAATTTTAAGATGGCGATCCTTGCAACCTTTATATCTGCGTACCTTAAACCATGAGTAGCGCGGTTAGATCTCCCGACACGGCAATTTGACACAAATCGAAGACAATAAGCATCTATTCGTTGCAAGCGGTACCACGACGAAGTTTTTTCGATTAAAGCTTGCAAGACATGCCCGTCAAACGACGTGACGAGTGCATGCCTTGGAACTGGCTTTTCCTCAAGTCTTATGGCCTCACAGTCTGATATATTTGAGGAAAGATTCGATGTGGGCCAATAGTTTTCCGGTAACGATCACCACGATGGGTCAGTCCACCAAAGAGGGTGGTTAAACAAATTAGATGGGGGAATACCTCGTGAAGCACAGTCAGCGGGATTTGACTCGGACGGAACATAGCGCCACGAGTATCGAGGTGTTGTCTCCAAGATGGCGGCAGTACGATTTGCTACAAATGTTGCCCGGCGGCGCGGGGGTGACAAAAGCCAATGTAGCACGATCTCCGAATCGCACCAAGCAAATGTCTTTGAAATTTCGCTACTAATTGAGGATTTCACTAGAGTAAACAACCGAGATAGTAACAATGCACCACAGAGTTCTAATCGAGGTATAGAAATGGGTTTCAGAGAGGCTACCTTTGTTTTCGCCGCGACGATTGTGATAGTAACATTACCAGCGGGGGTTTTCGACCGAGCAAAAACGACTGCGGCATATGCCAACGACGAAGCATCCGAGAAACCATGAAGCTCGATAGCTTGATCAGACACAAATATATTTCGTGGAACACGAACCTTTTCGAAAGAAGATAATTGTTGACGGTAGTTCAACCATCTTTCAGCGATTTCGCGAGGTAGGGGATCGTCCCAACTCAGTTTTAACTCAGAAGACCAGATCTTTTGAAACATGATTTTGAACAAAATTACCGAGGGAGCGAGGAATCCTAATGGGTCAAAAATACGGGCGATTTCTGATAGCAATTTTCTCCTTGTTAGCGAAGGACAGGGATTTGTTATGGTCAATCGATATGAAAACACGTCGGTAGCAGGATTCCAGAACATTCCCAATACTTTTATGAGCGTTTCAGATCGTTCAGGATCGACGAAGGAGTATTCACAATCTTCACGGTTTTGTTTTGAAAGCAGAGCCCAACAGTTGGAACTCCATTTGCGAAGCTGAAGATTAGCTTCCGAAAGCATTGCGACAAGATCCGACTGCAAACTTAACAAGGTTTCAATTGAATTTGCTCCGGTCATCACATTATCCACGTAGACGTCGTTGAGCAAGATTCGAACGGCGTTTGGGTATTTCGATTCGTAATCGCTGGCAATTTACTGCAGTACGCGAACCGACAAAAATGGGGCTGATGCGGTACCATACGTTACGGTTCGTAGACGATAATGCTGGACTTCATCGTTAGAATTATCGCGCCAAACGATGCGTTGGAAGTCAGTGTCCTTTTCGTGAACCCATATCTGCCGAAACATTTTTACGATGTCAGCCGTAAACACAAAACGATGCTGCCGAAAACGTAAGCACACACCTATGAGATCGCGTTGTATTGGCGGACCTATTAAGAGATGGTTATTTAAAGATTGCCCGTTGGCGTCTTTTACCGAACCATCAAACACGACGCGAAGTTTTGTAGTCGAACTATCGGGTTTTAATACAGCGTGGTGAGGGAGGTAGAACTGATGCGAGGGATTTTCAGGAACCTGAGTCGAAGGAATACGTTCCATATGTTCAAGATCTAGATACTCCTGCATAAATTTGGAGTACATTCGGTGCAAATCGGGATTATTTCGGAACCTACGCTCCATTGAATGTAATCGCGAAACTGTCTTCTGCAGAGTATCTGCGAAACTTGGGTTGGGTCTGTTAAATGGAAGACACACGATGTATTTTCCATCCGAAGCACGAGAAAATGTGTTTCGAAAATGTAGTTCCGCTGGATCGTTGAGAACTTCATGATTTTTGTGAAGAGCGACTTCTTCTAGCTCCCAAAACTGTTGGAGAAGAGCATCTACATCGACAGCTGAGTGAAACGATGATAATTCTAGGGCACGACGATTTGAATCAAAAAGCTCTCTTGAGATTACCCATCCGAAGCCTTGAATTTTCTCTGGACTAATAATAGACCAAACCTTATCAGCTCCAAGAATAATATCGATTGAACTTGAGTTGTTGAAGAAAGGATCCGCCAGATCCAACTTTCGAATGTAGTCCAAAGCCGATGCGTCAAAGGATTTTGGTGGCAAATTTGATGTCAATTTGTCAAGCAGTTGTATCGACACACATCCTTTCGTAAATCCCGCTTCTTTCGAAGATAATCCTACGACAGGGATTCGAGCATGTTTCCTAGGATATGCAAGTCGTTGGGCAAATGATTCACGAATAAACGACGATTGAGAACCTGTATCCAAAAGAACACGACAATCTGTGTACTGACCCCGGCTATCTTGAACCTTAGCCACGATGGTAGGCAAAATTGTTTGCTTTTGAATGCAAAATTCAAGCGAGTGATTGTTTATCAGTGGGGCAGCATTTGAAGTAGACTGATTTTCCGGAACATGAGGGTGTAACGATGCAGGCAATAACGACGAGGGTGAAGAAGGTATATTTGAGTCTATTGGTGAATAACTGACTTTTGGATCGTCGTGATGAACGAGGGAATGGTGACGAACCTTACAGACGCGGCAACGAAAAGAGGATTTGCATTTATTAGACGAATGGCCAGGGCGCAGGCAATTAAAACACACCGATTGTGTTTTCGTAAAGTTTCTACGCGAAAGAATGTCTAATGCAAAAAACTGCGAACACTGGGATAAATTATGAGCATTTTTACACATGATACACCGAGAGCTGGTTTCCGTAGCTTTTGCAACATGGGCTTTGATTTGAGTTAATGGTTTACCGCGCGATAAATTTGATCGATTGAGAGATTGCCACGTCTCCAAAGCGTCGCACCTGAGTTCGAGAAAGTTAATTAACTCCGATATCGTGCTATCATCGCAAGAACCGACTTCTTCGGCCCATGCGTGCTTTGTCTCATTGTCAAGTTTAGCTAATAGCAGATAAATTAGCCATGGATCGCGATTGTCCTTATCTAGCGCACTGGGACCACGAAGCACCTCATCTGCACCGTCTGTAATTTTACGCAAGGTCTGCACATTGGACACACTCGTAGACGGAAGCGAAAGATTGCACGATGAGATTCACGCGATCATATCTGTTTTCCAGTCTATCCCAAGCCACGATATAATTCGCGTCCGAAATAGGGATATGTTTTATAAGATTGGCCGCATCTTCACGCAAAAACGATTTTAAGTAATGAAATCTCTGAGTTCCGGTCAGATTTTGATTATTGTCAACTGAACCCGTAAATAAATCTCGAAACGATGGCCAATCCTTATAACTACCGGAAAATGGAGGCACTTCAATTGGAGGCAAGTTAACGTTCGAACACGTGTTTATAGAAGAATCTAGGGTTTTCAAAAGGGTGGCCTGTTGATTAGCAATTTGTTGAAGAACAGGCTCATTGGGGTTTGGGTTTCGAATTGCTTTTCTTAAACCTGAATGAGCTTCAAAACATTTTTCCTCATATACACCGAAGTCTTTCTCATATTCACTTAATTCATTCTCCTCTACGTGTTTCAGACATTCATAGTGTAACGACGAAAATTCACTCCACGCCTCAACTAACCTGCTTAACCGAATTTCTAACATCTCAATTGTGGTAGAGTCTTGCTTCGACGAAAGAAATTCTACGGCACGTGTTAAGCATGCTTTCGCCTTTCCGCGCTTTGATTTAATCGGATTCATATTACTCACTGCTTATAGTACGAGAAAGTTCGAATAAAAACCTTAGGTGATATGCCCGCGTAAGTGTACCGAAACTTTTATAATAATTTTAACACGAGTTATAATTTTAAGAGATAATAATACGAGGGAATTCAATGGCTTAATCTTGTTCTATAGTTCAATTCCCGGTTTAGCGCAGCAAACGTTTCACACTCGAGGTTTTTGTTTCGTACAAATATATGTACATATGTATTTAAGTGCCTGCACACCATGCACATGCAATTTTTTCCAAACAAAAGATATTAAAAATACGAATAGTTCGCCTAATTCAATTATTAATTCGGCAACCGAAGGACCAAAATTTATGATGAGAAATGGACTGTAATGGATTTTTGTAATTGCACCGAAAATGGGATGAGTAAAAACGCCATAGAATATATGTGCAATTTCAAGTGGAAAACTTTATTATATTGATTTACAAAGTAGGAATACTTAGCCAAACGTGTTGTGCGTGCTGCGATCGAGATCGAAGTGGAAGAAAACAATTGCGATCAAAGGCGCGAGACTACATTATTGCACTCTCTCATTGTCACCAAATTCTCAAGCAATACAGTTGTTGTTGCAAGGCACATGATGTGAGAGAGCGAGTACTAAATTTATTTACCCATACATGAGCACACACAACATCGTTCGTCGTTAGAGATGAAAGTGATTGATAACGAAGAAATGAATATAAACAAAAATACATATGTGAACTATTTGAATTAACAGCAGGTAAATGAACGATAGATAGATGATTACATTGCTGAAGTATTGAAATAAACTAAAATCACGTTAATCTTAAACACCATCCAAAGAAAATTTACAATCTTATGCATGTTAAACAAAGATTTATTCATTTTGTGCTTGTCTTCTCTTCAAATCGATATCATCCCCGAAAGTTTAGGGGAGATACTTTTTCGTAGAATGGCACGGACAATGTCCTACTTGCATCTGGTCCTAACAGAGACATTGAGTGGTCATTAAGCAGGTTTAAATGAGCTAAATTATAGTTGTCATTTAAACTTTGGTCGATATTAGAATCGATTAAAGATCTAACAAGTGGGTTAGGATGTGAACTGATTCGTTCCATATTTTTTAAGAGAAATTCAATATATAGATATACCATATCATTAAAAGAGTCACTTTTGTTAATTCATATATGACTTTATTAGAAAACCATTTTTTGTCCAGTTTTCTGAATTTTCCACACCAAAATCTCAGCAGTTTTCGTAGAAAACTTTCCATTTTCTTGGCTACAGTAGGTGCTGCTGCACAACAAACTAAAAAATGAAAACCAAAACACTTCACACATTTGACACCTTACTCGTAGATGCAATTTAATAGCCTGTGTGCATTGAATTACCAAGTACAATATGGAGTAATAGTAAGGTGCACTTGCAACTAATATATTGCAAACTTGGTGGTTCAATGAACATTAGCTAAATCGAATTTATTCGTAAATTAGATACGTAATTTCGACACACGCGGAGCTTAACCACACACGATGTAAACATGCCGAAAACTAATGTCAAATATGTGAAGTTATAAAGCTAGGCCACTTGTAATGCATGCTATCTCTCTCCGACACATCATAAAGCTAATTGCTTACAATATGTGCTATAAAGTACGGCAGAATTAAAGATGGCCGAATTAAGGAAAGAGAAAGGATGCACTGCAAGAATAGATGCATTACAGTCTAACTACAAGGCTTTCAATAGGGGGCATTGATCACATTGTCCATCTATGTATTATCTCTTTGTATGTAAATGTAAGCGATTATGTTCAGAAATTTATGGCAAAGTTTATTGAACTCGATACACATTGTACATAAGATCAGCTGGAACTTGTATATAGAAACAGAGGTTTCATTTAACGTAGCTTTAACTAATTTTGTCACTCTTTCATTTTGAGTTCATAAGAAAGTATCAAGTGTCACGACCTAATTTAATTTTCAATAAATAAAATTATTTATAACGTATCAGAAATACGGTGTTAGAGTTTCCCTCCAAATTTATTTCAACCACAACTTAAGGTTGTAAAGTTATATTTCTTTCGCGGTTTGGACTATCACCTTAAGTCCCCTTTCAACTACGGTTGCAAGGTCCATTTTCTTTAGTTTGGACTAATACCTTAATTCCGAAACGTTGGTCTTTCGAGTATTGGTCCAGCGAAGCTTTGACCCTGCGAAGCCTTAAGGATACCACTCCACATCAAGGAGTCAAAAAGACCGTTTCAACGGAGCAGAAAAAGGAGTATGAGTCCGGTTCAACGGAGCAGAAACTGGTTCAACGGAATCCGGTTGCGGCAAGTACTGGAGCAATGGATAGGAGTAGCAGAACAGCATTGAAGACACCAAGCGGTTACAACGGAGATTAAGTAGCGGCATCCAGCAACAACGGAGTGGCAATCAATTCGGTTTTCAACTCATTGAACTGAAATATCAAGGTAGGAATTTCAACTTATTTTCTACCATTTGTACACAAACATACATTTGAATAAATTAAGATTCAAGCAATTTAAGTGAATTTAAATCAACTTATAAATCCCATACTTTATCCTAAATAAAAAATCAACCAAGTTCTAGTGCAAATTTATTGATAAAATGTCTAAACTGTCCAAATATATTGAAATTCAAGACAAAACTCTTGAAGAACTTCAAACGGATTTTGAAGAATTTAAAAAAGATATCGTGTCGCGAAGTTCAAGGGGGTATGTGAACGCGTTTCGCGATGAGATTGAAGATGTTTTCAAACAGTCTAAAAAGAATCACACTGCTATCGTAAATAACGCTACTGATCCTATAAGAGACAAATATTTTGAAAACGAAACATTTTTAAAAATCAAGTGAATTCACTTGAGTTTTATCGGTAGGATTCAGGATGAAATCGACAAATTTGCAGAGAGAAGCAATTCGGTTTTAGAAACGTCTCGTTTAAATACGGCAAAGTCATCCTCATGTGAAGTGCGCCATCAACCAATTCACATTAAGCTTTTCTCTGGCAAATTTGAGGAATGGTGTGAGTTTCACAACTTGTTTGAGAGTATGATCGATCAAAACGCCAATCTATCTGACGTTCAGAAACTACAGTACCTTAAAACCTCTGTGTGTGACGAAGCTGCACCCCTAATACAACACCTTCCCATCGACGCCAAAAGTTATATATCTGCTGGGGAAATCCTAAATGATAGATTCCAGAACAAGCGTAAACTTGTTAACACACAGCTTAGAATATTAATGGAACAAAAGAAACTCACCCATGAATCCGCCACAGGTCTCAAATCCTTGCATGATACCAGCACTGAGTGTACTCGTGCACTTAACAATCTAGGAATAGCAACCGACGCTTGGGATTGCATACTTATATATGTAGTATACCACAAACTTCCTCCTCAAACACAAAGAGATTGGGAATATAAGTTAGGCACTTCCAAGGCGCTTCCTGACTGGAAGACTTTTTCATCATTTATTGAAGGTCGATTCAGTTCGTTAGAAAATTTTTTAGAAGAAAGCGGATTTTGAAGACCGCCAGGACCAACAACTCATTTTCGCAAAGCTACAGCTACAGCCTTCCACGTTAAAGCGCAAGCTGGAAACAAGCAGTTTCTTTGCCGCCTGTGCAAGGCCTCTCATGGAATACGGCATTGCAAGAGATTTTTGAGCATGGAACCAAAAGCACGCGTCGAAGTAGTTAGGCAAAATTCCATATGTTGCCTTGGTTATGATCACCATTCATCAACTTGCAGCAGCAGTAACCGTTGCTATAAATGTGGCTTCAAGCACCACACTACACTACATATTGAGTCGATAGTTGTGTTGAATTCAAACAGTAACCAACAGATTACTCCGCATAATGCGCATGTCGGGAGGCACAACAATAATTCCCAGTATAACACTCACTTTATTCAAAATACGAATCACGTTATAATATCCAATACGTTAAACAATGAGCAATAGGGTGCTTCAACCTCCGAAAATCAAACGTTTAATGCGCATTTTAATCAAATGCGATCTAAAGCCCTACTAGCTACAGCTTTGGTGAAAGTTTGTTCCTCTACGGGAACGCAACATGTTCTTAGGGCATTGGTGGACCCCGGCTCAGAGGCTACCTTCATTACAGAGAATGCTGTTCAACTTCTCAACTTAAAAAAGCGACATTAGCGAATGTTACTGGTTTAGGGCAAATTTCAACGGGCACCTCATTCCATCAGGTCGATTTCACGATTTTTTCCTTAACTAATGCATCATTCTGTCTCGATGTCAGGGGGTTTGTTTTCACTCAATTGCCAACGTATCACATGGAGGTCTCGCAATGGAATCACCTGTCAGAACTTAAATTAGCAGATCCATCCTACAACGTTCCTGGAAAGATTGATCTTCTGATAGGTGCAGACGTGTATGCTTCCATCATCTTAGAAGGCCTGGTGAAGGGTCAACAGGGGTCTCCGGTTGCACAACAGACCACGTTAGGGTGGATTCTGACAGGTACCACAAATGTCGGGTCACGTTTAAGTACTCTGACGGTTCAAACCCACTATAATTCTCTAGATGCGCAACTCAAGCAATTTTGGGAAATTGAAGAATACTTAGACGCAGGAGGAAGAAATGTGTGAACAGCACTGCCAGCAGACAGTGCAGCGAAGGAATGACGGTAGATACCAGGTACGGCTCCCATTCAAGGACAACATCCTTCCAAAACTTGAAAATCGAATGGGGCAGCAATGGTTAGGTTTTTTCAAATTGAAAGACGCCTCGAATCCAAGACAAAACTGAAGGAGGCATACACCAAATGCACCAACGAATATGTAGAACTTGGTCATATGAAAGAGGTTAAAATAAATTTGGCAAAGATCAACGGAGAACATTACTTCCTTCCTCACCATGCTGTCTTTAAGGTATCAAGCACGACAACCAAACTTCGTGTGGTTTTCGATGCGTCTTGCAAAACCTCAAACGGAGTTTCCTTGAACGACCACTTGATGGTGGGACCGAGGATTCAACAAGATATCAGAGATATCATTGCTCAATGGAGGAAATTCAAGGTAGTTGTTGCAGCAGATATAAGTATGATGTATCGACAGATATGGATGGTGCCGGAGGATACTTCATACCAACTCATTTTGTGGAGAGAAAAAAGTGATAGACCCATCAAGGTATTTGCTCTCAATACTGTTACTTTTGGTACGGCATCAGCACCATTCTCAGCAACGGACACTGTATCAAGTAGCTTCTGTTGTAGAAACCACACATCCTCATGTAACTAAAGCTATTCTTGAAGGGTTTTACGTCGATGTTTTTTTATATGGGTCCGACAACAAAGAGGACGCCATTACATTGCAAGGAGATATTCTATCGACTTTAAGGGAAGCGGGCTTTCCTCTACGCAAATGGGCCAGTCATTTCTCAGCGGTTCTGGAGCAAATACCTGAAACGGAAAGGGAAGTCAACCTTCCGTTAACTTTTGATTGTCCGAATGCTATCAAAACCCTGGGTATCTAATGGCATCCGGGAATGGATGTTTTCAATTACACATTCAACTTACCCAAGGTAGAAAAACACACCAAACGTTCCGTGTTGGGGGATATTGCTAGACTTTCTACCCTCTAGGATGGATCTCGCCTTGCATTGTTAAGGCCAAGCTAATATTACAACAGCTTTGGCTGAAGGATTTGCCTTGGGATGGTCCGATACCTCGAGATATAGAAGAATCTTGGAGAGACCTTCGCAGTAGTCTTTCCAAATTACAAGACATCCAAATACCTCGCTGGATTGAGTACGAAAACTCTGCCAAGGTCCAACTGCATGGCTTCAGCGATGCTTCTGAGAAAGCGTATGCAGCAGTGGTGTACACAAGAGTTGTAAAAAATTATCAGGAGCACATCCGTTTGATAACTTCTAGAAATAGAGTCGCTCCAGTAAAGTGTATATCACTACCAAGCTTAGAGCTCTGCACAGCATTGCTATTGGCTAGGCTTCTACGTAAAACAGAGAAGGCTATGCATTTCAATGAGGTGGAACTTTTCACATGGTCCGACTCTATGATAACTTTAGCATGGATCAAGGGAAATCCGTCAATTCGCACAACATTCGTAGCTAATCGGGTAGCCGAAATCCAAGCACTTGTGAGCTCTACTACTTGGCGACATGTGGGTAGTATGGACAATCCTGCAGATTTCGGATCCAGAGGATTATCCCCGGAAGAGCTCATTGGTAACCAAATGTGGTGGAATGGCCCCACTTTCCTTCAAGTGTTCCTTGAAATCAACTTCTCAGCAGCAACACTTTTTAAAACCGATTTGGAGACAAGAGGACGAAATAACACAATAGGAACAAGAGCATTATTTCACGATGACAAACAAACAAATACACGCACCAATCTCTTCAACGTGACATCACATTGCGGCATCATAAACGAATCCATAATTAAAAAATGTTCCACCTTGAAACGACTTGTTCGCTGTATAGCTATCTGGCGACGGTATGTCTGCAATCTAAGACATAAGGTAAAGGGGAGGCTATTGGACACGTGCTCAGCTCATGATGGGCTTATTAATATGGTTCAAAGAGAGCTGTTTCCAGAAGAAATTAAAGCGCTACAGCTTAACAAGCCCATTACCAAAAATAGTAGTATTCGTAACTTAAATCCGTTTCTCGATTCCAAGGAAATATTACGCGTAGGAGGTCGTTTAACGAATTCACCACTCCCCTTGTGTGGACCTACGGTACACAACTTTGGGGTTGTACCAAGAAAACAAATGCAAATATTTTACAAACTTTTGAAAGTAAAGTGCTAAGAGAGATTGTCCAAGCACCGTGGTATAGTAGAAACGACGATATCCACAGGGATCTCGGAATTCCGACAATCGAAGCAGAAACTAGAAGCTTCGCGAGAAAGCATAGAAACCAACTAATCGGACATGTCAATAATACAGTCCTACAAACTTTGGATGAGAGCAATTTGTTGTGCCGACTACAAAGGGCGAAACCTTTCGACTTGGCGAGATAATGATTAACCGCGTCTAGATTGCGGAATATGCAGGATCTTTCAGTGGAAAGAAACCTGCCAAACGTTTTTATTTCATGATAGAAAAATTGCTTGATAAGTTAATACTTAGTTGCGATATCTAACAAATTTATATCGAAGGGTGGTGTTTTTTTAGTCAGTAAGAATCTGACACTACTATGAGCTTGCTTGCTATTCTCATAGTGTCTATGGAAGATTTTTCACCTACCCTCGGAAAAAAAAAAAAAAAAAAAAACTCCCTTATATTGCCATCTTTCTCTGCCTATCCACTAAAGCCATTCACATAGAATTAGTCAGCGATCTCAGCGCAGCAGCCTTTATAGCAGCATATAGAAGATTTGTGGCAAGACGAGGAAGTTGTGCTAATTTATTTAGCGATTGCGGCACTAACTTCAAAGGAGCGAACAACGAACTTCGGAAGGATAGTCGATTTATTTCCTCGAAATTGTCAACTAAAGTCGCTGAAAGTCTTGCTTCTCAGAATACCATCCGGCACTTTAACCCTCCCTCATCACCACATTTTGGAGGACTTTAGGAGGCAGGAGTTAAGTCAATAAAATTTCACCTTAAGCGAACCATCGGTGCGTCCAAGTTAACATTCGAAGAATATGCGACGCTTCTCGCTCAAATTGAAGCATGTGGCATGTCTCAACTCAAGGCCGTTGTGTCCGACCCTGATGATCTGTCAGTATTGACACCGGGACATTTTCTCAATGGAGCTCCACTTCGCGCAGTTCCCGACAGAAATCTCAACGACAAAAATATCAATAACTTGGATCGATGGAGATACCTTCAACGTTTAACGCAAGAGTTCTGGAAGCAATGGAGCTCAACGTACCTCCATTTTCTACAACATCGTCCAAAATGGCAACAGCTAAGGCCAAATATCAACGTGGGAGACATTGTCCTCGTCAAGGAAGACAATCTGCCTCCAACGTCGTGGTTACGCGTGCGGGTAATAGAACTACATTCCGGAGCAGATGGTCTTACGCGCGTGGTAACTATAAAAACATAAAAGTCTGTATTAAAACGTCCGATCGCAAAATTATCCCCCTTGCCGGTATCCAATTCGACGAACGAATCGCAAATATAAGGACTATTGAACTTTTGAAATATAAACAGCCGTGAAATAAACGTGTATGAACTTATAAATCCATGAATTATAAACCCCATAAAACTTTCCCCGTATGTATAAGCAACCCCAAAACACTTCACACATTTGACACCTTACTCGTAGATGCAATTTAATAGGCTGTGTGCATTAAATTACCAAGTACAATATGAAGTAATAGGAAGTTGCACTTGAAACTAACATATTGCAAACTCCGAAACAGTAGGAGATATTGTAAACCAAATTGAAAAGCCATACGTGAGAATGGGTCTAATCAGGGTCTTATACATCAGTTGCTTAGTTTTCTCCGACATTTGCTTAGAATTAAGTAATAGTTTCAACGTCATAGATACCATTTTTGCCCCATTAAGCCCTTTTCTTGCATGCATATTAAAAAGAAATCGGTTATGGAAATTTAAACCTAGATACTTTGTTTCACAACGCAATGGTATCAGGCTAACATTTATTTTCAAAGAAAGAGATTTGCTTTCTTTAACTGCTAGGTAGTGTCCTGTCATCTTCTTCTGTGAAGTCCGGATCATCAGGTTTGTAAAATATCTCCCACCAGCCTTTACCAATTGTACCTGCTTTGATTTTCTCCCACGCACTTACTAAATATGAAATAGCATCCTTCATTGTTATTGATTTTAGAAGGTCGTATACACACTCTTCCTGGTGTACTATAATGTTATGCAGTTAAAAATTGCGGTAACACAGCTTTGTCAGCCTTATTATGTTCTGATCTAAAGAATTTTCAACGGAAATTCACTTATATGTGCGCATAGTACATTTATTAAAGTATCAGTTCATATAACTGAATTCCAGTACAAAAATTTGGCGGTTCATATATTGGAATAATTCATATAAGTGAGACTTTCCTGTAAATACATGGCCAATAAATAAATCAGAAAATAAGTGACTCCTTATATAATAGAGTAAATGAAATAAGAAAGATAGGCGACTATGTTTTTAAATAAATTAATAAAATAAATAAATATATAGTACAATAGAAAAAATAGTACAATAAATAAGCAAATAAGTAAATAGATAAATAGATTTTTTTATTTATTAAATAATATAATAAAAACAAAGAAAAAAATAGATAAACAAATAAATAGATAAGTAAATATATAAATAAAAAATAAATAAATCAATTATTCTTTAATTTATTGAATTATTTTATAAATATTGCTTTTCATTTTAAATTTTTTACTTTTCTTTACTAAAGTTTAAAATGGTAACTACTCATTGCCCTTCGTGCAACCACACATTGACTGACAGTGCTTTCTTAATTACTAAAATCGAAGAACTACACAGTGAAGTGCGGGTTTGTCTCGGGTAAATCAACCACAGATGCAATCCAAAGTATAAGGATCATAATGGAAAAACATCGTGATTCCTTAAGGGATTTGCATATTGTATTGGTTGACTTTGAAAAGGCATTCGACAGACAGCCACGAGACCTGATATGGGTGGCGCTAAGACATCGAGGGGTCCCAGAAACCTATGTACAGATGACCATGGACATGTACGAAGAAGGAAAGACAAGAGTAAGATGCCCCGCTGGAGTAACCGAAGAGTTCCCAATCAAAGTCGGGGTGCACCAGGGAAGCGTTTTAAGTCGTTTGCTCTCTATTGCAGTCCTTGATTATCTGCTTGAAGGTAAAGTGATGGACCCCAAGCTACATCAATTATTCTTTGCTGACGATGGAGCCATCATAAGTGAGGATCCTACATCCCTGCAACGAGCACTTGATGTGTGGGCGGACGTTCTGGAGGGAAATGGGTATCGCATTAGTTAAAAAAAGACAGAGTACTTGTGCCTCCCGTTCTCTGATCCACTCAGATCTATTCCAGACATTTATTTGAATGGAACAGTGCTTCTCAAGTGCGAAAAGTTCAAATATCTGGGATCTATGATCAATAGCAAAGCAACTTGTGATGACGACATCAATCATCGCGTAAGCGTAGGGTGGATGAAGTGGCGAGAAAATTCCGCTATCTTCTGTGACAGAAAAATCCCACCTAAGTTGAAAGGAAGGCTCTACACCGCAGTTATGCGTCCAGCGCTCACATATGGTTCACAATGTTGGACGATGAACAAAACGTATGAGAGTAAATTAACGGCAGCTGAGATGAAAATGCTTCGCTTGACAGCAGGAGTGACAAAGCTTGATCGAATAAGAAGTTCGAAGATCCATGGAAGCACACATCACATCAAGGAAACCATCTTACAAAAAATAGAGCGCGACTGGCGCAGTTGGTATTGCCACGTTCAAAGAAGAGATAATTTGAACCCTGTTAAAAAGACAATATCAATGCACGTTCCAAAGACATCGCGATGTAGGATAGGTAGACTTATAAACGCCTGGATCAGACAAATGCGACGACATCGGCATTTCATTGGCCTCAGTAACCGAGTGATCCAAAATCGGCAGGCCTGCCGATATTTTCTGAGGTCAAATAGGTGAACCCCACAGGCGGATCAGTAGAAATGCGGTGAAGTGGAAGGGTTGTGATCCCTTATTTTCGGATTATAACGTCGCTGATAAAAGGAAGAAGAAAGAAGAAAGAACTACACAGTGAAATCATTCAATTGAAAAGATTAGTTTCGATGTCTTCCTTGACAGTTAGTCGTAAATCGCAAATGACTACGCGCTCTCAAGCTCTTAGTAAGGTCAACGCCCTCAGTCGTGCTTCCCCTTCTCTTACTAAAGACTCGCGAAATAAAGCCGTCGCAAAACAACTGAATGTTAACAGTCCAAACACTCCCAATGCTGTTCCTGTTAAAGCCAAGTTTGGCCATCTGCTGGTGCTGTTGTGTCTGCATCCGCTTTACATTTTGACTCAGAGGAGAATTCATCCAACGTCTCTGCCATTACTGCTGCTGCTACGAACTTCTTCTAGTACAACTTCAACATCATCTCAGCCTACTTCTGGTGAGTCTAATGCAGACTTTATTCCAAATGGCATTGCCTCACAGGCGACTAAGATGAAACGGACAAATATAGGAGGAGAAATAATCATTGGAACTAATAACATTTCTTCTTTGGATATACTAACGTACCTATCTTCCTGTAAGCCTACTACAACATCTCAATCAATTCTTCAGTGCTTAACATCGATTCATCGAGAATTGCATCCTACAAATTGATAAAATCTGGGACTGACGAGCTGTCGGTGAAATTTGTAAATTTCGAATTGGGTGTTTCGGATTATTTAATATCTATTTTCCTCAAGCCTAATTTGTGGCAAAAGGGAATTTGTATTCGCGAATTTCAATTTCATCAAAAAAAACGAGATGGATCTATGTACCTACAATCTCTATTACCAAAATATGGGTGGAATGAGAACAAAAATTAACGATTTCTTCATCGCTGCAGGGTGCAGCTGACTGTCCATACGATGTTGTTGCCTTGTCGGAGACGTGGTTGCAGGAAAGTTTTTTTCTTCCCTGAAATATTTACTGCTGAATTTGATGTACATACCAGAATGATTGATGTTCCATTCAAACAGGATTTTGTAGAGGCGGAGGTGTTCTACTGGCTATTCGCTCGAGCTTTAAGAGCATACAAATTGCACATGTCGGTTTCAACTGGTGTATTGAGCCTTGTATATGCGTTGATTATTTTGTTTCTAAGCGTGCAAGTCCAATTGAAATATATATTTTTCTGTCTTATCGACCAGACTCTGATAGTGCAATTTATGGGGCTCATGTTTTTAACATTAAACAAATTGTTGATTCACTAGGCAGTAATTCTTACGCAGTAGTACCTACTAGGAGATTTTAATTAATCAGATGTGAATTGGATATTTTGTGGTGATGAAAAATGTATTATGCCATTTAAAGTAATTAAAGACTTGGAATTCGAAGTAGGTTATAATATATATGTTATGAACTTGTGTCAAGTAAATTCAGTTCGTAATTCTATAGGAAGAATTTTAGATCTAGTTTCTATTGATAAGGAGTTCGATATTTCTGTTTCTGAAACTGTCAAATAATAGCATTTCTAAAGCATATGTTCCTTTTAATTTATCGGCTTAAACTCTTATATTTTTGATAATACTATTTACGAACTTAAATTTGATTTTAAAAACGGAGATTATAATTTCCTAAATTCTTATTTGTCTTCATGTGATTGGCAAGGAGGATTGCTCAATCGAAATTTGAGCAATCAGTTCAGTGGTTTCCGAGTCCATACCGTACAAACAAACATACAAACATACAAACAATACAAATACATTGTATTTTATATGTAAGATGATTTATTGATATGATTTTAAGAAATTATAGAGAAGAAATAAAACTTTTTGGGCGATCGTTCATTTTCGGATTTTGGGCAATTATTCGCACAGCCATTCACTCCTGTGTTAGGCGATTGTTCATTCATTTTTGGGCGGTTGTTCCTTTTTTGTTGGCTTTCTTTCATTATGCAAAAACACCCAACAATGTTGGGCGTATGGTATAACAATAATTTCTGCCATCTTCCAGTGAAGTGGAACATATCTTTGTTTAAAACAAGCATTAACTATAAGCTTGGGTTTTAACAATGCTTTTAAGTGTAGCACTTTAAGGATTTGGGCAGTCATAAGTTCATAGCCTGGAGATTTTCTATTAGATAGTTTATAAATGCATGTACTAATCTTTCGTAGCGAAACATAAGTCATAAATAAAATAAAATGTTAATTACACCTCAATAACTCTTTTAGGTCTAGATTGGAGAAAATCAAATGCGAAAAGTTCAAATATCTGGGATCTATGATCAATAGCAAAGCAACCTGTGATGACGACATCAAGCATCGCGTAAGCGTAGGGTGGATGAAGTGGCGAGAAAACTCCGCTGACCGAAAAATCCCACCTAAGTTGAAAGGAAGGCTCTACACCGCAGTTATGCGTACAGCGCTGACATACGGTTCACAATGTTGGACAATGTACGAAAATTATGAGAGAAAATTAACGGCAGCTGAGATGAAGATGCTTCGCATGACAGCAGGAGTGACAAGGCTTGATCAAAGAAGAAGTTCGAAGATCTGCGGAAGCCTTCACATCAAGGAAACCATCTTACGAAAGATAGAGCGCAACCGGCGCAGCTGGTATTGCCACGTTCAAAGAAGATCATTTGCACCCTGTTAAAAAGGCAATATCAATGCACGTTCCAAAGACATCGCGAGGCAGGGAAAGCAGACCTATAAACGCCTGGATCACACAAATGCGACGACATCGGCATTTCATTGGCCTCAGTAACCGAGTGATCCAAAATCGGCGGGCCTGCCGATATTTTCCGAGGTCAAATAGGCGAATCCCCCAAGCGGATCAGTAGAAATGCGGTGAAGTGGGAGGGTTAAGATCTCTTGTTTTCGGACCATCACCTCGCCGAAAAGGAAAAAGAAGAACAATAAGTTTGGAGAAAATCAAACCATTTCCTCAAGCTTTTAAAGAGATAGACAAAGTGACTGGTCGCAAATTCTTTGGAACCGATATTTCAAAGACGCGCTCTTTTATAATGGCCAAAACTCATAATCCAAGGCTGCAAGGGACATCCTGCGTCACCTAATACAATTAATTGGTTAACAAACAAGATTAAGTTGTGTGTATGTATGTATGTATAGAATTAAACACGACACGGAACATCGACTTACCAAGTTGCTTCCAAAGATGACCTGACCGTTCCATTAGGGACATATCATGTCTCCTCTCTAACCAAATACACGCCAAAGAAAGATGTCATAGATGAAGAACCAGTTCGAACCCTACGAAGACGAGGACGACCGCCGAAGATGACAACGACTCGTGCCGCCTCATCGAGACGATCTCAGCGCCAGAGGGGGAGACTATAACAACCTATCATTTTGTTTAATATATATTTTAGATAACAACATATGAATTCCATAATTACTTTGAATTATATAACTTTAACCACATTATTTTCATTTTTCCTTCACTTTTTATTTAACCCCAGAAAGCTAACCTACGTAAATTTTACTCCCATAAAAATAAGCAACATAATGTCGTAGTAATGTAATGTCGACCATATGTCGAGAACATAAAAAAAAAAAATTAAATTAAAAAAATTGCGAAAACTATTGTTAATTTACTTTGGATTAATTAATTTTAGTATCTTTTGTTAATAAAATATAGCTGAATTTACAACAACACAATGCACAATGAGTGCACAAAATAAGGTTAGCTTTCTAGGGTTAAACATTTTTATATTGTATTATATAAGTTTATTTTTACAAAACTCAAAAAGTCTATTAGTACTGTACCAAAAAGCTCTCCTTGCTTATTTTTAATATTATAAGGCTCTATCATGTAAAAGCTCTTCCAACGGATCTTAATGCCAAAAGTTCTTTAATAAGCTCCGCCGAATGGGTATAATTAGCCGACACCGATCGCATATTTTTCACTCTTGTTCAATCAGGAGTTTGGAATGGTAATTGATTCGACGGTACACTACTGTCTTTCGAAAAGCATTCCACACTTCTTGCGCGATAACCGAGTTTGAAGCGACTGCCATTTCGACGGTATACTACTGTCTTCTGGAAATCGCTTCACACCGGCCTTCCTTTGCTCTACGGTTTTCCCTAAAGGAGTTTGAGGTGGCAATCAATTCGACGGTACACTACTGTCTTTTGAGAAGCACCCCACACTTTTGCGCGCCATAGCCGTGTTTGATGTGAGTACCATTTCGACGGTATACTACTGTCTTCTGGGAATCACACCACACCGGCTATCCTTACGCTCCGAGTTTTGTTTTATTTTGCCCCTTGGCTGACTTTTGCCCCTTGGTTGACTTTTGCCCCTTGGCTGATTATTTATTTGTACAGTTCACTCGCTAAAGAGTCTAAATTGGTGAACAAAATAAAGTCCCAATAGTATTAAAATAAAACAAAGTCTTTTATTGCACCAAAAGAGGTGTATTTGGAATCGAACGTCCCCTCGCTCTACTGCTCTACCGACCCATCTACAGCCCGACGAGAAGTCTTTGCTCGCTACATTGGGCCATTGACAATTCCATCGTTATACATTTCAGTATTCTTTGCTTCCGAAAATGCCCATTTAATCATACCTAGCAGCCAGGAATTTGTTTGTCTGCCTCCGGTGCACTGTTCCAGAAGATAGTTTTTCGCACTAGATTAGTTACTTTCCATATCAAAGCGTAATGTGTTGCGCCAGGGTGAGAGGCGTCTATGTAACGTATCCTCATGTTGTGGTTACAGATCTGCAAGAATAAAAATAAATAAATCTCACATTAATACATACAAAATACGAGCAACTACTTTAATTGAAATATTATACTTAACATTTTTCCATTAATGTTGTAGAATTCCTTCCGCTTATAAAATAAATACCTGTCTTCTGATAAAGGGATTTTAATGACAACGTGCGTACCATCAACGCAACCAATTACTCCTGCATATTCAAACTTTAGGTAAAAGTGAACTTTTATTTCTTCCTTTTCATTCTCGTTAGCTTCAAAATTTATCCATTTGGGGCAAAGTTTATCTTCTAATCCAGACATGTAGATCTTTATGCACTCCAATACAGATGATAACGAGAATTTCACATCTGCATCCTTTCCTACTCCAAATTGGTAACCACCTTCTGCGAGAAATCGAAGAGTATGTACTCACTACCATTATGATGGGAGGAATAGATAATCGCGCAACACATGCTTAAATAAATGCGTGTATATCAATCGGAAATTCCGAACAAATATTTAAACAAATGGAAACGGTGCTTAAAGGTATGGGCTTTAAAAGACATGTGAACTATGCTGGTAACATGTTGGATTCGCAGCGCACATGTTGTTCCTTCTTTCTTCTTGCGTTATCAGGTTGGAATATAAAAATAAATACCATAAACCCTTTTCCGACTTGTCTAGAATGTTCTATAAAAACTTTATTTGAATTGATGTACTCTTCCGGTGAGCTCAAATAAAATATTCCCAAAACTAAACAAATACTGCGATTTGCTCTACATTTATTAACAAAAACATACATCCTCCAATTCTTCCCAACCATCTCACTTTGCTCACCCCCAACATGTCCAATTTACTAGTGTAACGTATTGATGTACTTAAAATTTGGAGGAATCTGACACCCTGGGGTCCTGCACTATTAGTGTCAAGTCAAGTTACTCACATTTCAAAATAATTCTCTACAGGTTCTTAATCTCATAAGACTCGTACATGCAATTAAGATTCCAACACAGCTTACCAATTAATCACCTTCAAATTACGCAGCCTAAGTTTACGCTTCATCATTAAGCTTATTTATGTGCGTATGTATGTATGTAAATCAAGAAAACAGAAAAAAAAGTAGCCAAAACAAAAGCAATTTCTAACATTTCCCAATGCTGACAAATGAGCGCCATATGTACAATTGTTTCCCAACACAAAAGATACATGTAACTTTATCTGCTATAAAACAAGTGTAAAACTTCCTCCAATAAAGACAAGAAACAAAAGAAAAAAATACTTAGCAAAGAATGAACAATGATAACATGCAAAACTGAGAAGAACCAACTTTTCTATTTACATAGAAACATTAATTGTAGTATCATGGATACAGAACGCTGAACTCCAATATAATACCCTCGAGGATTACTCGACAGCAGGAAGATATATAAATTGCTTCTATTTTTTCTTTTTTTTTTTGTTTGCTTTCTTTTTTTTTTTTTTGAAATGACTATAATGCGTTTACCGACTTCAGCTATGCTAAGGTTCAGAAAAAAAAAAATCGAACGAAAAATGTAAAGCTCTTACTTGTTAAAGGTAGATGAATGTTGCTTTCCATGATAGATTCAAGTTCATATTAAGGAGTCAGTGTTTTGCTTAAATCTGGAAAACATGAAAATACCATTAGTACCATTTCCTAAGGAGTAACAATGATGTGCATGGAAATGCAGAAATGCTTTTTGAACAAACACACCAATTTGCATACTGAATTTCAGTTTCGCTGTGATTTTGTATGCGAAGATGAACACCGGAATGTGTTTTACTTTTGTCATGTGGTGTGTTTGGAACATCACGCGCTGCCAAGAGCAATCGAGTGCATAAAATCCTGAACTCTAAATCTATTTATCTCTAAAGCTGTACGCGCTTCCTTAGAAACATATGTATAAATATATCAATGTTGCACCTCCGCACAGAAAGCTGAGAAAGTTGCAGAAAGAAACTATTATTACGTTACCTATACCGCTGAAAGTTGCAAAAGAACACTCCTTATATCTCAATGACACAAGACGTTGAGTGACATTCGCCATGTGAGGATCTTCTAGTGCCTAAGTAATTGAAACCGCATTAAACTCACCTCAGGAGAAACTTTTAATTTTGTTTGCGAAATCAAATCCTGGAACGAAAGTTTTGTATTTTGAGATGAGGACACGTACATTTTTCCATTATAGTGAGGAATTATTGAACAAGACAACAAGATAGAAATCCCAAAATGGTTCTCAAATATGAGTGTATGATAGCAAACTTACTTCCATATTCATAAGGAGGTAGGTAGGTATGTAGGTATTTGTCATGTAGAAACGCAAATTTATTACGACTGTTTTTGACACGGTTTCATTACTGATTCTCTACAAAATTATCTTCAGGCTAATCCCACAATTAAAAACTATTATTCTCGAACAAAATTTGAATAATTTCAACAGAAATACAAAAGATTTATTTACATTAAAATAAAAAAGAATTAGTAGCTCCTTAGGTACAATACTGTGATGGCAGTAACATACCCCCCTCCCCCGCCACCTCTACCCAATACACACACAACCACACAATGCCAACTGGTTTTCTTCTCGTGAAATAATTTCAGCAGTTCTTCGGCATGCATGTACGTACATCATCAGCCTCCGCTTACCCTCTTTTCCCACCCTCCTATTAAAAAGTTTTAAATACAGGAAGGTATCTTCACTATGCGAACCAACTATAGCCATAATAGGTCGTCATCAAAGCGAAAACACCACTATGGGGCTGGCTGTGGCGCTAGCGAGTTAGCTATGCACTCCGTGGGAAGCAAAAACAAATACGAAAAAAATTATAATAAGGAAATGTTTTATTGCATAACCAGGAAGTAATAAATTTTAATGAAAACTCTGTCCCTTGTTGCTTTTTATGCACGAGAGAATGGATGTACGTGCTGTGAGTTTGATCCCTTTTATACGTCCTTTGCGGTTTAGTTTTAATAAAAATTTCGACTTTCTTTAGTGAATAGTGATAGTGTGTATATCTTCATTCATTTTTGGCTTAATAGCTTTAGAATAATTTGTTTAATCCATTGGCAAGTGATGTATGGTTTATATTTATTTTGTTTTCATCTAAATCTCTTACAGACTAACTAGAATACGAAAATCAAACTTATTAAGCCAACGAATACAATGTACTCCTAATTCATAAAATGTATAATTCATTGACAGCTCCAATGTTTACATTAAACAACTAAACAATTTGAGATTTATTTAAAATTTCGAAATTTTCGAATTTTGGAACCAAGCCTAGAGCAATATATTATATAATAGAAATATGTTTAAAAAAAAAAAAAAATACAAATATTTGGCGCAACAGCTCTTTAAAGTGCCAGGGCCTAGCTTCTCGCAACCACTCATGTTGTGTGCGTTGTATTTTTCACACGAATGGAAGGGACCTACAGTTTAATGCCGAATCCGAACGGCGATTTGAGAAGCTTTTTCGTGACAACAATACTCTCGGATGTTTGTCAGACGCTCGCGAGAGGTGGAACCGTGAAAAAACTTTTTGATATTTTTCTGGGATTCGAACTTGGAACCTCATGCGTACTGATCCGTCACACTAACCACTTACGCCACGGCGCCCACAACAAATATGTTTATTGATGTTAAAACTGAGTTTACTTCCTTGATGCAACGAGCAATTGGTTCATTTTAAGCTTTTGAGCGTAGTTCGTTCACGAAAATGAAAATATGAAGCATAGATAGTAAAACAGGACATTGAACATGTCTATGAATTAAATCTCTTACAAACAATAATGAAAAGTACTTACGACGAATTTTAAGACTGTTGATATTTATTAATGCGCACCTGGTTTTCTACGAAGGCGTCTCGATTTGCTGATTCAATTTATACATGACAAGTCTTATAAGCTAGATGGCAGCGGACGAATTCCCTAGATAGAGTGAACGGTGGCGTTCCACTTAGTTTGAATTAAGTGAACACCTTACGAGAGCTGCTTCAATATTATTCGGATAACAGGTCGGTAAGGAATTTTCAATATTAGTCAGGACCTTGGAATAGAGATGGTGGCGGAGGATCGCTTAATGGGCCAACGACAGAGCTCATACTCCCGTAGTAGACTACTTGCACCAGCGTGCCGGGCCACGCATCTGCAAGTAGTCTTCTGCTGTACGCCGAGTCTCTATGCCGCTGGCGTTGTAATTGCGGCTGATGTGACGCCGTGAGGTGTGCGGTCGCTTGGTCTGCGTGCGAGGTCACCAATCAGTGTTGTCACTTTACCACAATTGTGGTAGATCTACCACAATTTTCCACGTTTTTCAAATCTACCACATCTACAACGAAATGGAAAAATTCTACCACGTTTTTGAATTCTATCCTTCCAATAATGAATCAACCAATTCAACTCGGTTCCCTTGGAAAATATATGTGTGCAAGTACGGATATATACATTTTTCCAATCCGTTTCGAAAATTCAACGCATACCCACTCTCAATTAATTTTTCATTCATATGTATGGAAACCCTTTTTCGTCATCCTCATCCATACATCATTTGATGCAATGTATTCGTTCTTGTATGTATAGTTAAATAATATATTATTATATTAAATAATATATATGTAATATTTTTCTTTGAATAAATAATATGCAAACTTCCTTAGAACATATTCCATTTATTTGAATAGTTTTCCTTATATAGTACGTTCTCGATTAACGCAACTCTCGATTTTCGCAACAGTTGCTTGTGTGTTTGTGTTACTTAAAAAATTGTGAAACTATCAATTCAAAAAAATTAATAAAGAAGCTTCAATTAAATCATTATGCCGTGAGTATAATGTTCATAAATCTACAGTAAGCAGAATAAAACAAAAAGAGGGTGCAATAAGAAAATTTGTTTCTAATGCTGAATGTGGACCCGGAAAGAGGATTACATTAAAAGGGGGCGAATTCCCTAAGATGGAAAAAGCTTTGTGCAAGTGGTTCCCAAATCAAAGAAAGCAAAATGTGCCAATTTCCAGCGAGGTCCTAAAAACAAAGGCGTGCTCATTGCATGACAAAATTAAAGAGAGGCCAGGATGTTTTAATGCGAGCAATGGTTGGGTGTCAAATTTTAAGAAAAGACACGGAATTTGCCTGTTGAAAATTTGTGGAGAAAATCTTTCAAACAAACCGCAGCTTGTAGATCCATTCTTGATTAAATTTAAGGAAAAAGTCAGAGAGCTCGATGAGTCCGGGTTATTCTACCGTCTTATGCCCAACCAAACCCTTGTAGGTTTTAAGGAATCGTCAGCTCCTGGCCGAAAGACAAGTAAAGAAAGAATCACGTTTCTCGCCTGCACCAACGCATCAGGTTTACACAAAGTTAAGCTATTCGTCATCGGTAAATCTGTAAACCCACGATCTTTTAAAAATTTTGACCACATGCCCGTTGTATACAAGGCAAATAAAAATGCTTGGATGACGTTAGCATTCTTTGAACAATGGTTCCATTCGACATTTGTGCCTGAGGTAACAAAATTTAACCGGCCACAGGTAGGTCTCGTACGACTCTTTTTAAGTTCGAACGGACTTCCAACAAAAGCGCTATTACTTTTGGATAACGCTCCTTGTCATCCAATAGATGGCGAGTTAAAAACTGATGACGGCATGATCGTTGTCATGTGTTTCCCGGCAAATTGCACTGCTATCCTTCAGCCAATGGAGCAGAACGTTATAAATTTGACAAAATTGCATTACAAAAAAAGTCTATTGGCGTTCTTAGTTGGAAGTGAGGGATTAGACCTTGAATTAAAAATTAAAGCATTTAATCTCCGAAATGCAATTTGCCTTCTATTTAACGCATGGGATGGATTGCAGGTA
This sequence comes from Brachypalpus laphriformis, assembly GCA_945910035.1. NCBI lineage: Eukaryota > Metazoa > Arthropoda > Insecta > Diptera > Syrphidae > Brachypalpus > Brachypalpus laphriformis. The sequence continues at coordinate 38,332,535 of OX246755.1, forward strand.
GATTTAATCAAAAAATGCTGGAATGTGTTGATGGCTTCTCATAGTGATTGGGAAGATGAGGATGAGCTACCTTTGAGCACAGTTAGAGCTCAAATTATCAGTGAACACGCGGTCGTAGAATCCATATCAACTCTCTTCAATGATATTTCCGGCAACGAATCGAATGAAAATATGTATGATTGGGTACGCGAAACCATTTATAACAATGAGGAAATCTATGAAAATAGTGAATCAGTTGAAATATCAAATGAAAGTGGGCCCGAGGTTGAGATTCCTGCTCCCAACATAAAGACTGAAACTGCAATACAAGCTTTGAATACAGCAATTCGATGGGCTGAACAGAATTCAGCCCCTATAGAACAAATATTGAGTCTTCAAAAACTGCGAGAAATGGCGATTTTAAAAAATCTAACAAACCAAAAAATCTAAACTAAAATGTTCATTTTTTTCAAAAGAAAATAATTATAGCTGTATAGAAAACTAAACATATGTATTTATGTACAATACTTCTAAATGAATTAACTTCCTTTTGTTTTGATTCTTATTATTTATGTTATTGAATAAAAATGTGTTGCATTAAATATATTTTTAAGTGTTGGTTTTCTGATTTTCGCTTTTCATCTCGAATTGAGCCTAGAAAATATTTACTCGGTCATTGCAACCACCCTTGTTTTAATTAGTTGCGATAATCGAGAATGCACTGTATTTCCTTTATATTTTCCGTATATACCAATGTCAGTGTTATATCAAATCTACCACCTTTTTCGCAAATCTACCACATTTTTTTATCCAATCTACCGCTTTTTCAAAATTCAAGTGAAAACACTGTTACCAATATCGCATGTGGTGGTGTCTCCTTTGTTGAGACCACTCAAACACGTCCCGTTTACAAAACTTTGTTGGTCCAAATGTCTTGGAGAATAGAAACACTGCTTTGATAAAGCTTAATTATAACTTTTATTTTATTCGTAAAACTAATTACACTTTTGCTTTTGACGTCTGCCCGCCATGACTATTACTCTTATTTTAATAAGCGAAATGTTAGAATCGTTTTATTTTATGGATGTTCTTATGCTTTGTTCGCCCTCTATATTTTTATCTGAGAATTACTGGATTTTATTTTACATGTTACTACCATCTATTTCTTCCGTTTATCTAGCTTATCTGTTTTATGTTTTTTCCTGCCATCTATGTTTCAAACCGCTACACGTACACTTTGCTTTTCAAAGAACCCCACAAAAAGAAGACCGGAGGGGTCTTCTGGAGATCTGGGTGGGCAGTCGATGTCCTAATTTTTTTTAAAACACACGTCCAGCGACTGCTTGGCCGTATTCCAAGCGACGTGGACGGTCCTTCGGCATTATTCTTTGAGTTAATTGCACTTTATACGGAAACAAATGCAAATCATCCTTCAAAATGGATGTGGTTCCACTGGCGTCAAAATGCTGAGCGCGGTGAGGATACGAAACATGTGGGTTCTCGGCAACACTCTCTCTTACCGCTTCAACCAGTTCATTGGAACGTCTTGGGCGTAGATGAACGGTATGTCGACGATCTCCCACTGTCCCGTGCTCAACAAAATTCGACACCCAACTGGCTCTACATGCCTAACAGAACGAAAATTCCCTTCTCAGTGGAAACGGCAACGACTAGTCCTCGTATCAAATAGCGACAAACCACGTGATCAATCATCGTCGTACAGACCGTTGTGCATGTTAGATACGCTGGGAAAAGTGCTCAGTAGAAGTATACGGACCAGAATACGGCTTTGTAGCCGACAGTTTGAATTTAGAAAGAAACGAAGTACTTCCCTGCAATATAAGCTACGTGCGATATAGCACATGAAGCAATTGCGGGAGATCGCTCGGAGTGACAAAACAGAATTGTACTGTCGTGACACTTGACGCCAAGAGCGCGTTCAATTCAGCCGCCTGGAGCTGTATACTAAAAGCACTGAGCGACCTGCAGGTACCAATTTGCCTATTGCGGATAATTGTGAACTACATATGTACTTCGAAGACAGAGTGCTCTGCTATGACATGGAAGAGGACCAAAAAAGTACAAGATCATGGGAGGTGTTCCATAATTCTATGAACGATAATGTACGATGGCATTCCAAGAACGCAAAGGCCGAATGGAGTAAACATCCCTGGTTATGCCGAAGATATTGCAGTTGTAGTAGTGGTCAAAGCATTAGAGAAAGTCATGCATAACTGCAGTCAAACAATTACAGACGTGAAGCTATGGCTATAGGCATCAGGCTTAGCACTAGTGGACCACGAAACCGAAGCCGTTCTCATAAGGAATCATAAAAAGGTGGAAGGGCCGCTTTTTATAATCCTGTTTTTATAATCTCGTTCTTTATAATCCCGCCTTTTATTAAAATCCCGCATTTAAAGCCGGTCAATCAGAATCCCGCCTTTCTCTTTTAATTTAATCACTTAATGACATTTGGATCTATCAAAACAATTGTGCAAAAAAAAGAGCTACTAGTTAAAAGTGTGAAAATAAATAATAAATAGATATACAAGAGTTTGGTTTCAAATGAATCTCTAGATGTTTTAATACATAGCCAAATTAAAAGCTGAGTAAGTTGTAGCATATAAGGTAAAAAAATCATCAACTGAAATAAACATCAAAGATAACCTCAACAAATGACTACTCGAAACATCCCCAGAACAGACCAACACTGAGAAACGACGTTCAAGCCCCAGCAAGTCCAAAATAGCAAAGGACAATATTTCAGGCATCAGCATTAAGCAGTTAAAGCAAATACTAGATGAGAAAAATAAATGCCTTGCTAAGGACTTAGCATCGAAATCAGACTTTCAATTGCTCGTCTCCGAAATTACATGCCGGAAAGAAAAGCACCATGTACTATCGACTAAGGTTCTTGAATTAGAAGATCGAAATAAATATTTAGAAAATACACTAGACAAACTTCTACAAAAAAATAATGAATCTAATTTCGTTGTACACCTGCCAGCCGAAAGAAAATACCAACAAGAGCGAGAAGGCAAAATCCATATGTGCTGATCTACTTCGAAGATAAATGAAAGAAACTGCTTACAGCGTTCCCAATCGTAACATGAATACTGTGACAATTATCGTCAAAATGAGAAATCGAGAATCCGCCTTGAATGTACTTCGCAATACTAAGAATCTCAGGAAAACCAAGATCCGCATAAACAAAGGCTTACCGTACAATGTGCGTATAAGGAGGGCCAAGCTCGCAGCAATAATGAAAATCAATCGGGATGGGAATCCAAAGACGAGAATTCTCCTAAGAGATGATAGACTACATATTCAAGATAGGATATTTACTTGGGATATGTCTGAAGGACTTAAATGTGGTATTACGAACGGCATCCATGGTTTGAAAAATCTAATTCGATCTTATCAATCAAAACAATGCGTACAAAACCTCAGTCCGAAGTTCAGCTGGATCAGTGACTAAGCACTTGCCAAAGAAAACAGCCACTCTAAGCGAGTGTTTACAGGAGCACGATCAATTTAATTCAAATGTATACGTCTACCAGAATAAAAAAAATAATTGATCTAGTTTTAATAAATAATTTGAAAATTTTAAGCTATAACGTTGCGGGGTTAAAAAATAAATTACAATTAACTATGTTTTATAGAAGAATTTGATATTTTTATGTTATTCGAAACTATTAAAAAGTGAAGAAAATAAGTTCAACAATGTATTTATGAGTTACCAATTATAATGGATCCCTGCTGTGACGACGAATGTATTTGTGTAGAGGAAACGGTGGTGATCTAATCTAATTGCATACCGTAAAAATTTAAATCTGTAGATTTACAATTCAAGATGATAGTAGAAACATATGTTTTGGAATTAAAAATGAATAAGAGTGTCTCTATGATAAACTCAACCATTTGTAAATAAATGTGATTTCATTTAACCTAATGATTATCGGCTATCTTAATGGAAGAATAGGTCTATCAGAAAACAACTTTTTAAATGGATCCGCTTCGTCATTTGTAAAACAAAACCGTAGGTCAAAGGATTTAGTATACGCTCACAAATAATTGAGCTGGTAGATGCATTTGATTACATAAGTCTGAATGGAAGTTGCGATGGTGCTTCTAATGGCGATTGTACATTTCTGCGTGGTACTGCCTACACCGTTATTGATTACTGCTTCGTAGCTGGAAATTGGCAACGATGGCTGTGTGACTTTCGAGTAGGCTTACAAATATTTTCCGATCACATGCATTTGGAAATAACGTGTACGGCTTCAGGTACCTGAAATACGGTAAATTAAAACAACCTAAATTTATTACCAAAGTCTTAAACAGTACCAATTAAACTTAAACAGACAACTGGAACATCTATCAAACGAAATGCCAGACACTGAAATACTTATGGAGGCAATCAAAAAAGCGTCACCCTCAAGACCAACGATAACTTGTAGGGGTAGGTAGAAGAAACGAAAATGGTTCGATAGTGAGTGCATGAAAGCTAGAGACGTATCTTTAATGTATCTAAAACTTGTAAAATTGTACAACATCAACACTTTTAAAAGTCTCTGAGCGTCGCAATCATTTTAAAAGCCTATGTTGTACAAAAAAGTCAAATTATGAGCAACAAAAAAGGAATGCTCTGAGTTATGCCAAATCTTCCGAAGATTTCTGGAAAGCGGTTAAACACATCAACTCAAAACTCTACTTAAAAGCGAACGAACATCTTTAGCACACCAATACGCAGTCCCTCGCATCATAAACGAATATCTAGATGCATCATTTACGCTGAGCCAAGTTCAAAGAGTAATTATGAATGTAAAAAAAAATAACGCCCCGGGAAAGGACCGTATATCATTCGAATTCTACAAAAATTGCACAAGAGAATTCGCAATAGCCCTTACAACTGAGTTTAATCGAATATTTGAAACGGCAGGTATCCCACAAAGCTTCATAAAGTCATTTTCTCGCTACACACTTACCCACTGTTGGCTGCATGGTTAGTTTTGAAGGTAAGGCCCTTCCTTCCTGTTCTAACTGCCGTAGGAGTTATGTCAGATGATGTCACCCGCCCTAAAGACGCAGCACCTCAGGACACAGTAAAATGTAGTACAGTTGTATCTACATTTTCCACTCCGGAAGCCGTAAATGTGGATACACTTAGTACACCTGTGTTTAGTGTAGTCAAATTGCAGATTCCGGTGACTTGCGCTGCTATTGCCTCGACGGTGGCATCATCAACATCTTACATGGCGGGTGCGGCATCTGTGCCCACTCCAAAAATAAAGGCAGCTTTTGCTATGAGGGATAGGCTTGTTGGCCACTCTCGTTGGAATGGCAAATTCAGAAAAAACAGGCATTAAAGTACCTGCCAGTAAGAAGGAGCCAGCCCACAAAAACGTAGAGCATCAATGATGAGTGATGACACCAAGGTGCTGCAGGGTAACCTGCATCATGCTAAATGTGCCTCGGGCATCTTTAGCGAACGGTTCATCCGGGGGAAAATCGCCCTTGGACTCATCAAGGCGCCTTAGGTGATTGGAGGCAATATAAAAGGCCTTCAGAATAGGACATGTAAGTTGTTGCCCCCTTCGGGTAGGGGTTAGAATATACCCGAGGTAGGCATGCCTATCGTAAGAGGCGACTAAAATCCACCCTCCGTATACTGAGTATGGCGTATACAAAAAACATGCAATAAACAAAACAAAAGATTTGAATACCCCAGGTGGCAATCCAGGTACACTGGAAATTCTACCCTCTTCGGAAGGGCTCCACGGATTCTGGCTCCACGGATTCTGGGGAGAGCCATTTATTGCACCTAATAAATCCCTTCTCAAAAAGTTTAAGGTGACATCTCTGCGAAACAATACGTGGAAAATCAATGTCGATGATGGCGACGGTTACTGGTCAGTATCTAAAAAATTAAATGCCGAAAAGATTCAGTGGCATAATTATGAAAATAAGTTAGAAAGACCACTGCGTGTTGTAGCAAGGGGACTCCAACCCTGGTGCACTAAAGAAGATGTAATGCACGACCTTCAAGACAAAGGCTTTAAAATTCTTGATGCAGTCAATATTATCAAGAAGGAGAAGCAACAGTCGGGGGGAGATCAGGAAAAATTGGTAAAGCGCGGACTTCCACTATTCATGCTTAGTTTTGACAAAGACGAAAATAAAGATATTATATAGTATATGGTATCAAGACTATTCTAAACATCGTGGTCAAAATCGAACCTATGCGTAAGAGCTCCAGATCGATCCCGCAGTGTAAGCGCTGTCAAGGCTTCAATCATACGCAGACTTACTGCCAGAAAGAGCCGCGATGCGTTAAATGCGCAGGTAAACATCTCTCGGAAGAGTGTCACCTAAATAAGCAAACACCACTCACCTGTACAAACTGCAAAGGAAAACATCCTGCGAACTATCGAGGTTGCGAAGTGGCGAAAGAGCTTCAAAAACGGCGCGGGGGGCACAGGGCGGCACTTTCTACAGACAAAATAAATGAACTCGCCAATAAAAGCCCACTCGAACTATTAAAATATATACCATATTACAGTTAAGACTTGAAGTTAGTCTGCCTAACATAACAAAAAGGCTAAAGAAAAAAAATAAATAAATGGAAAATAAATTGCAAAAAATAATCGAATGTTTTTTTTTCCGAGGGTAGGTGAAAAATCTTCCATAGACACTATGAGAATAGCAAGCGCGTGCTCATAGTAGTGACAGATTCTTACTGACTAAAAAAACACCACCCTTCGTTATAAATTTGTTAGATAACGCAACTAAGTAATAACTTATCAAGCAATTTTTCTATCACTAAAAACGTTTGGCAGGTTACTTTCTACTGAAAGGTCCTGCATGTTCCGGAATCTAGACGCGGTTAATCATTATCTCGCTAAGTGGAAAGGTTTCGTCCTTTGTAGTCAGCGCAATAAATTGTTCTCATCCAAAATTTGTAGGACTGTATTGTTGACATGTCTGATTAGTCGGTTTCTATGATTTCTCGCGAAGCTTCTAGTGTCAATTTCGATTGTCGGAATTCCGAGATCCCTGTTGATATCGTCGTTTCTAATATACCACGGTGCTTGGACAACCCCTCTTAGCACTTTATTTTGAAAACTTTCTAAAACATTGGCATTTGTTTTCTTAGTACAACCCCAAAGTTGTATACCGTAGGTCCACACCGGCTTTAGGACTTGCTTGTATAAAAGCAGTTTGTTCTCAGTACTGAGCTGGGAATGTTTTCCGAGTAACCAATACATTTCGGTATATTTGATTTCGAGTTCTTTACGTTTAATTTTCTCGTGCGAATTCCATTTCAGCCTTGCGTCGAGTGTCATTCCCAGGTATTTGGCTTTGTTTGCAAAAGGTATTCGGGTCGAGTTTAGGAAAATTGGCAAGTTACTAGTTTTCTTGTAAGTGAGATTCATGGGATCAGATTTAGATTCGTTGAGGGCAATCCGCCAGTCCCTCGTCCATTCATTTACATTATTTAGCGCGTTTTGCAGTTTTGCAGTCGTTTCTTCGATTGTTTTAACTACTGCTAGGATAGCAGTGTCATCGGCAAATGTAGCAAGGAGTAGTATATAACAGATAGAGAAGCGGCCCAAGCACGCTTCCTTGTGGTACGTCGGCCGAAATTTCTTTGAGCTCCGAGTATTCGTTTCCATGTCTAACACGGAAGAGTCTATTCCCGAGATATGATACTAGAATATTATATAAGCATACAGGGAGAACTTGTCGAAGCTTGCATTTCAATCCATCATGCCACACCTTATAAACTGGTGGTCAGGGATAAGATTATTTTCGTCTATAACCGGTTGGAGACGCCTTAGTAATATCCTCTCAAAAATTTTCGATATGATTGGAAGAAGCGAAATTGGTCTATTCGATTTTACTTCACTTGGCGGTTTTCCTGGTTTAAAAACCATTATGACTTCCGCAACTTTCCATTGGCTCGGCACGTAAATGAGCGCAGCATTTACAATATGGAGAAGCTTAATCAATACTTTTCTAGCGAAAAGTTTGAGAATTTCTCCGGTTATCAAATCATAACCAGGAGATTTCTTTGGTTTTAGATTCTCGATCTCATGTTTAAGTTCCCTTAGCGTTGCACTTGTGAGCGTCAAATCGTCAGATGGTAAATCCAGCCTATTGCGGTTGTCCTAAACCACTTGACCATCGTACGGTTTAAAGGTTTCTTCCAGGTGGGTCGCAAAGACGTCCGCTTTTTCTTTATCTTCTCTTGCCCATATCATGTTGATTTAATTTAATTGGTGGCGCGGGGACTTTGGGCCTTTTGGTGCCTTCTACAGATTTCCAAAGTGAATAATTGGAATCTTTTTCGCTGTTAAGCTTTCAAGGTAAGAACCTATCGCACGATTCTTAAAACCCTTAATAGTCTTCTTCAACAAATTGCACAGACGATTCAAGTGTGCTTTATGCTGCGGAGAACGACTCTGTTGCCATTTTTTTGCGCTTTTCGTCTTTCCTTGACCAATTCCTTTATCAATATGAGAAAATTTTAAATTTGCAGCTTCATTTTTGCTTCACTTGCTAGAAAGTAGTACGAACAACAGTTGACAAAATTTTGGAGAGAAATTTTACCAAGTTTATTGGCATACATATGTGTAGGTATAACTGTTTTTTTTTTTTTTTAGTGTGTGAAAAATTTACTAGGGGCGGCCCCAACCCACGCCACGCCACTGCGATATGCTAAAAAGTACCATGCGCCCGAATATGAAACCAATCAAGAACAGACCCAAAATAGCTACGAAAAAAGCAGCAAAAGATAGAAAATCCGTCAATATTGACTTAAGATCGGTTAATGAAAAAAAATTCAAAAGTAGTAGAGATAAGGTGACAGAAGCAAAATCTTCGAATATTGGCGTGCAGTCTTATGCTCAAGCGGCGAAGACAGTTAAGGGTATGTACATGACCGACAACCCATGGGAGATCAAAGCAAGAAACTGTCCAAACTTAAATGTAATGACTCCTGCTCAAGTTGCGACATTGAAAAACGGTGATAGAGGTAGTTCAGAAGAAGCAATCGAATATTAAGATAAGGGGATATAGCGTGTATCACGCCTTTCACCCATCGGAAAGAGCCAGAGGCGGATCATCTTTGTTTATAAAAGAATCTATCGAACACTCAGCAGAAATAAAGACTGAATTAGAAACAATGCAAGTAAGCATGGTACGTGTTAGAAATAGACATTTTGCTTTTAACATTTCGTCTATATATTGTCCACTGCGATGTAAACTTGAAGAAAGTGATTTCACAAACATCTTCAACTTCCTTAAACCAAATTTTATTATTGGTGGCCACTTCAACGCGAAACACCCCTTCTGGGGCTCAAGGTACGCCTCTCAGAAAGGTAGAAAGCTTTATAATGCGGGTATGCAATTCAGTTGTGATTTTTACTCGACGGGTAAACCAACATATTGGCCGATTGATAGAAATAAGAAACCAGATCTGATTGATTTCTTTGTTGTTAAAGGAATATCTGGCAACTGTATAAAAGTTGAAGAAAGGTTTGATCTCTCCTCTGATCATTCTCCAATCATTATGACGATAAGCGAAGCTCTGATTAAAAAAGAAGGACCGGACAGATTAACCGGCGCGAGAACTAATTGGGATGGCTTTAAAAAAGATATTGAAGCAAATGCCATATTGAGCTGAGCGTATCACTTAAAACGCCCTATGAACTTAAAGTTGAAGTTGATCGCTTCGTCGAAATCTTACTTACAATCAAACCAAAGAGAACCCCGGTCAGTTACATTCAAACTTAAGCACAGGAAACAAAAATTATTAAGGAGAAGAGAAAAGCGCGTAAAAGATGGCAACAAACTCGGGCTCCGCAACATAAAGCACATCTTAACCGTGTGTGCAACTCACTAAAAAGATCTATTAAAGACCTTAAGAATAATGAAATGCAAACTTACCTAGAAACCTTAACGGCAGAAAAAGATTCTAACTATTCGCTTTGGAAGACTATAAAAGGTATTAAAAAACCTCAAATTCAAGCCGCACCAATTAGGAAAAATCAAGACGAATGGGTCGGACATGATAAAGAGAAAGCGCAAGTTTTTGCCGCCCACCTGGAAGAAACTTTCATACCGTTTGATGGACAAGCTCTTATTGAAAATATAAATACGTCGTATATAGACAATAGCGTAATAAGAAATGCAACACTTACCGAACTTAAGGAAGAAATAAAGAAACTTAAACCTAAGAAGGCTCCTGGATATGACCTAATTACGAGAGAGGTTCTTAAAACACTACCAAGAAAAGCTCTAATTAAGCTAGAATATGTTCCCAGTCAATGGAAAGCCTCCGAAGTTATAATAGTCCTTAAGCCCGGAAAACCGCCGAATAAAAAAACATCTTATAGACCGATTTCGCTTCTTCCAATTATATGCAAAGTGTTCGATAGAATATTGATTAGGCGAATACAGCCGGTAATAGATGAAGGGCATCTCATCCCGGATGATCAATTCGGATTCAGAAGTAAGCATTCTACAGTTGAACAAGTACATCGAATAACACATGTAATCGAAAAATCACTTGAAGAAAAAAAGATTTGTTTAAGCGTATTCTTTGACGTCTCTCAAGCCTTTGACAAGGTCTGACACAAGTTCTGCCAGAGCACCTATATAATATTTTGAAGAACTACCTTACGAATAGACTATTCCGTGTCAAATGTGGAAACGAATATTCGGATTTTAAGGAAATAATGGCTGGGGTGCCGCAAGGAAGCGTTCTTGGTCCAATTTTATATCTATTATACACTCGTGATATACCGCAAGTAGAAGGCACTGAGCTAGCTACATTTGCCGATGACACTGCTATCTTGACAGTACGTAAAACGGTCGAAGATACTACAGAAAAACTGCAAGAAGCTTTGGATAGAGTAAATGAATGGACAAAGATTTGGCGAATCGAACTCAACGAGACCAAATCTGTTCCTGTAAATTTTACTTATAAGAAAATAAATAATTTGCCGATCTTTTCAAACTCGGTTCAAATTCCGATTGGAAACGATGCTAAGTATCTTGGAATGACACTTGATACAAAGCTGAAATGGAAAACGCACGTAAAGAAAAAACGCAAAGAACTAGATAATAAATATAGAGAAATGTATTGGTTACTTGGAAAATATTCCAAACTTAATATAGATAACAAACTGCTTTTATATAAGCAAGTGCTAGAGCTTATATGGACATATGGTATACAACTCTGGGGTTGTACCAAAATACGTGACATTAAAATTTTACAAACTTTTGAGAACAAAGTGCTAAGAGGTATTGTTAATGCGCCATGGTATATCCGAAATAGCGATATCCACAGAGATCTTGGCATTAAAACAATCGAAGACGAAATCAAAAACTAAGCGAGAAAGCATGAAAGTCGACTAGAAAGTCACGCTAATATAACAGTCCTCCAAGTTTTGGATGAAAGAAATTTACTACGCCGTAATAAGAAAATCGATAGCCTCCTTCTGTGAATGTGACAAGTGGTTAAGTTCATCATCCAAAAGGTTTATCGACTGGGATTTCGACTGCTTCATTTTTATCTTTACTTTATTTAGAATTGACATGCAGTTATTCTTTGTATCAATGACGGCAGAGAGTTGCTTATGGCTGTCATTTCTTAGTATGCCATGAAATGACTTTGGTGTTGGGAGCAAGAAAAATGTTAGGTTTATGTCTTGTTGGCCGAAAAGATGTAAAATGCTATGGTAAGTTATCTCTACGTCGCCTGCGATAGATTTGGCTAAAAAGTATTGGTCGTTTTGAAGAGGTTTTTCTACTAGACTCGATTGAATGTACATAGTTTCTGCTGGATCCTGTGTCTACAAGAAAATTTAAAATTGTTCCGCTCCTCGTTTTGCATTAGAAATAGGGCAACGAGGAGTCCGTTAGCCAAAAAAATGTATATCGTAGTATTCGAGGAACTCTTGACCGGTTTGTCTCTGGTCCTCTTGTTCGGGGAATAATTCGGCTTGCTTAATCATGTGATTGCTAAGATCGGGGTCGTGTTCAGCTTCTTCTATATTGGTTTGCTGATAAAATGCATATTGATCATTGGGGGAGATATATCCGGTTGGTTGCAGTTCGAAGGTTGGCGGGGCCGCATTCGTTGCATCTATATGAAAGTTCCTTTGGTATTTCGAGTGAATGGGCCTGGGAGTCTTTTCCTGCATACCTAAAGGGGTTGGGTCTATTCTGATAGTTAACGGCGGACGACCTGATTGTAGAGGTCTCCATAGGCTCTGGTTTCGGTTGGGGCTTGGGTGCGTTTGGCCTGGGAGGGGTTTGGTAGAAATTATTATAAGGATAGCCATATTGCGATTGTCGTTGATAATTAGCATGCTGTTGTGGTTGTACCTGAGGAAGATAGGCTACCTGAGGAAAGAAAGGTTACTTGCTAGTGAAATTTCCTTGATGTGTGTATTTGTTACGTTGTGGTAGGGGTGGCGGCGTTTGGTTGAATCTATGGGCAAGGGAATTCTTATTATTGGCATAATTTGATCTAAACTTCTGGCTTTCTAATTTAAGACATAAGTTTAGAGCTTGCGGCAATTCAGTAGGTTCTCGAATACCGAATAATTTCGGCAAATCACCGTTCAAGCCTCTAATAAAGATGTCGAGCGCCTTGTCCCTATACGTACTAGTGAGTATTGAGAGAGCTTCTCTTCCTACATCCATACATTGAATCTTATTCAAATTGAGTGATAGATGTGTATAAACCGACTGGTAAAAGTCCTGACCGGATGAATTACCCTGAATAAGGGACTTCATTTGGTACTCTAATGTACCAAGATCCCTCTGATCTGCGTAATGCAGTGTTAGGCACTTGGAAATGGCTTTCCAATTTAGCGGTGTATTATATGATTCTATTACCGCGTCGGCATTTCCGACTATTTTATTCCTAATTGTGTTAAGAATGCCGTAGTATTTCGGCGTTCCTTGTAAATGTTCGTACAACTGAAGGATGCGATCAACATTCTTCTTCCAGGAGCTAAGTTCTCCTGGTTTTCCTGTGAAGTCGTGGAGGCATATGCCGACATCTTGTATTTTGGCCAGATCTGAAAGGTCGCCTCTATGTTCTGGGTTTATTATTGAGTTAACAATATTCCTGACTATGTCAACAAGTTGAGCAGACCGTATTTGAACCTGTGGTTGAGGGGGAGGATTATCTGGTTGAGGAGCATTTAGGACCGGTGGAGAAGCATTTAAGACGGGTGGAGGAGCGTTTAGGACGGGTGGGCGCAGGAGATAAACACCTTAAAACTGCGGTTATTATCATATATTTTATTATCACTTTAGGATTTGTCTTATAGTATAATAATTAAAATTTTATATTTTCGCTAGCATTTACCAGCCTAGACAAGCTTTATACCTATAGTATAATATTAATATAATATCTTGTTATTACTATAATACTTGTTATTACAATTTTTTGTTCCTTTTTTTCCTACTTCTTAGGAGTATATGTTATAAAGTTTAACAGGGTTATGAACAGCATTATCTGGAGCGGCTGGCAGCTATCGCTGTCTCCTTTTCGTCTGCTGGACAGTTACTGGGGGGCCTTAGCTTTCTCCAGAGGAGTGGAATCGTTGGTATCTTCTTGCACTTCATCCACAGTTAATTTTTGTTCTCAGAACACGCACATATGTACTTTTTAATTTATATATTTGATTTCTATTTAGAAAGTTGGTGCACTTATTTTTTTCTTTACCGACAATTTTTTCCGTGTTTGAGCCGGGTATAAATTTTGTATTCGCTTACGCACTCATTCGCAGTTCACTTTCACCAGCTGATTATGAAGATTTAACGTTAAACTTGTTTGGGTCGGTTTGCGTACGCGTTACAATAATTAATTTTTAAGCTCGGGCGCAAGTTATTTCTCTACACGCAGTAGAAGATATAAAAATATTTTTTAGGGACGGATGACCGTCCCTTACCAGACTTTATTCAAAACTCAAACTTAATCTACGAATTACAATTATTTATAACAGGTGACGAACAATGTGCCTACGGGTAGACGCTGTGTCGGCAGCTTGAGAAATAATCTGTGGGAACAGTGCTTAGAGATGTCGGTGATTGCTTGGAATGATTCTGGAAATAACTGTGCATGATTTGAGTCACCTGCTTCGGTGATTTCTTAGAATAGCTGGGTAAAGGTGTACGTGCGGTGCATCTCATGTGCAGCTGGGTGACCTAGATATTCAATCTTCTGTGTGATAACTTAAATCACTGTGGTTAGACCCATCTTTACATATGCGTCCATTGTCTGGTGGAAAAAACTGAGGAGGTCACAACTATCAACAAACTCACTTAACTTCAAAGATTAGCTTGCCTCGAAATCACAGGTACTACGCATATCTGTCCAACAATAGCCATAGAGGCTATAATCGGACCTACTGCGATACATATTTTCATCAAAAGAGTGACGATTCACAGAGCAGTTAATCTTCGAAAATCGGGTGTTAATAGCACATGGGATTATCTGAATCTTATGGATTTATTAACCGACTTCTCCGAACTAGACATGCTCAGCATGGTTTTCGACTTTACTCCTAAATGACTTTACTTTGGTAGAAGGTTTGAGATCGAGATTCGAAGCCATGCTTGATCCAAAAGGAATCGTGTGGTATACCGACGGATCAGGAATGCAATATGTGCATTTCTCACTCGAATAACTTCCAAGGTCTCAGACAAGCTAAAACAGCTATCCAACTCTTCCAAAGAAAGGCAGTTGATATCCTTAAATTTGACAGAAATGGCATAAGAAGGCTTGTGAGCTTCTTTACCGGCCACTGTCAAGTACTCTACCACCTCAATCAAATGAGAATCTCGGAGGATATCATCTGCCGCCTCTGTCTAGAAGAGGACGAAACCGCAGAGCACATACTATATGAGTACGCAGCTCTGCGTAGGATCAGGTGAAGATTTTTCCTTAAGGAGATCATATCTACAACTGACCTTAGTAACTCCTCCGCAGCTGTAATTGTCGCTTTCATTAGGAGATTAGAAGTACTGTGGTCGTAAAATGTGGCTTCTGACACAATAGATCTTTCTAGTCGCAGTGCCTACACGGCATATGGGCGTGGCCACCAAATTACTAAAAAAAAAAAATCAATACTCTTGTATGCGGCCCAAATATGGGCATCAACGACGCACCGTAAGTCGTACATTAAAACGATGAACCCAGCGCATAGAATCGCATCCCTAAGGCTATTCTGCGCCTTTAGAACTACGTCAGCAGATGCGATAAGTGTAATATCAAAACTGACTAAACCACTCCACTTTCCTGAATGGTTAAGCCACTTACGCGAATTTGTCGCACCGCTAAGAGTATATCAACAACAGCCAGGTAGCCGTCTGGGACTAAGTTTATTAGAAAACACTTTTGTGCCGGCCAACATCGGGTAAGTGGTTCAACCCCAGCCGGCATTTTTCTGAGAATTATGATACATAAATATACGTATAAGTTAAAAATTTGAATTATTTAATTTGAAAAAAAATATTTTTTTAGATATGATCTAACGATCATACCTCCTTTATTGCTTGAACCAAACTTAATCTAATTGATAGAAATAACATCTATTTATTAATTCTTTTGCTCAGTGTCGCCAAGGTGTCAACATGCAGATGCAGGTGTTGGGTGATTTCTGTTGAAGTGCAGGAGTAAGATGACTGCAAGTGCAATTGCCCTTTGCCCGAAGCGTGTGAACGATTTCTGTGGGAAAGTTTATTTCGTGTGGAGATAAATGCATTGGGTGTTAATTCTTCCCTCCTTAAATAAGAATGTCCTCATTCTCAGAAGTAAGGTATTTGGTTGATCCTGAAGGATTTTTCTAGTAACTCTGGTATTTGGTATTCTGGTCTTACTGCGTTCGTTATTTGTATCTCTTTTGCTTCTATAATTGTGGTATTGGTTATGTGATTGCGTCTGCAGAAAGTTGATGACTTTATAATTATGAAGCCTGTCAGGGAGATGATTATGGCGGTGCTTAGGCCGAAATATATATCGCGAAGGTTACTTGATTCTCATCTTTGATTAATTTTATCTGTTCGGTATTATTGAGATGTAGATCCTTCATGTCTTGGAGTGTTAAAATTTCTTCGTAAATGCCAAAAATTGAGTTCGATTGCATAATTGGAGGAAGTGGTTTCGTGCTGGTGACATCGTTAAAGGTGTAAGATTGTTGGTGGACGGTTATTGTTGCATTGTGGAATTGCAGGATAAAGCTGCCTGTTAGGTATCTCGCCTCATCGTTGATGTGTATTGTCCCGTTGAATTGGTTCAGTAATAGTGTTCCGGGAAAGATTTCCTCTGTGGTTGGGATGTGCGGGTTAGAGATTTCTGTGCAGTTGGAAGGTCAACTTCTGGGCAAATTAGGGATACATTGTGTTTTACTTAAATCTACTATTTGCTTTTTGTTACATATTGTTAGTTTATTGTTTGTTGTACATTTTTCTTTAATTCCATAGAGTTTATTCTTACATTGCAAAATTTCTTCAAATGTTACTTTAGTAGCTATTTTATTTCTTTTTACAGGTTTTATTGTAGTAGTATTGTTTCACAAGATTCTTGTTCTATATTTGGTAAACTTATAATTTAAAGTAGCGTAGAGTTATTTCCTGCAATTTTTACTTCGGCAAATTCAATTGCTTTGTCTATATTTATATAAGGTACATTATTTTTTTCGAAAAACGTTTCGATTACATTTAATTCGTTACTAGATAAAATAAAAGAGTTTACAATTCCCGCTTTGGCCCAATGCATAGCGTATTCGATTTTAATACTTCTTCCTTAATTAATTCTAGCTTGAGTTTAATGTTTGTTATCAAATCATTTTTAAGTTTTCACTTGATTGGTACGCTTTAACAATTTTATTTGTAATATTAGTTATTTCATTCGTTCTATCAATTATCGATTTATTATTTGCTCCCTGTTTGTTATTACTTTCTAAGATATTGTTAATTTTTGCTTTTAAGATTTGGAAGTCTTTATGGTCAGGGTTTCCGCGACACATTTCCATGCGCTTCCGATGAAATTTAGAGATCTTCTTATTCTAATACGGGGCTTTAACTGATCGATTAGGGATAGGATTTTAGTAGTTTCGTGACATAGGAATGGATGGATGGGATGGTTTGGGTCAACCTCTCGTTGAATTTTGATTTCTAGCTCATGGATGGTGGTCTTGGATGGCAGCAGATGAGAGAGGGGGGGAAAAGTGCTTTTCTCACTAGAGCACTTCTTCCTGTTCCAGGCGGCAGCTGACGAATTCCCTAGACGGAGTCAACGGTGGCGTCTATAGTTCCAGTTAGGTTGAACTTAGTGAATACCTTGCGCGAGCTGCTTCTACGTATTCGGATCACAGGTCGGTAAGGAATTTCCAATGTTGGTCAGGACATTGGAATAGAGATGGTGGCGGAGGAGCCCTTAATGGGCCAACGGCAGCGCTCATACTCCCGTAGTGGACTACTGGCACCGGTGTACCCGGCCCCTCGTCCTAGGGGAATAATTAAGGAACTGGCCCTCCAGGTTGGGGGTTGTGCCGTCGGGGTAACTTCCCTACCACGTAAAAAACGCATGGTTCCGAAACAACCAAAAGCCTCGGATAAGGATGACCCAACTAATGACGACCCCAGCAAACGAAATAAGGACAACGACCTTCGGATCTGTACGTGGAATGTTCTGTCCCTTTACAGACCACGTGCAGCCGAACAACTAGCAGAGGCCCTAGACTGCTATAAAGCAGATATTACCGCCATCCAGGAAGTGCGATGGGATGGGCCAGGCAAAAAGAGGATGAAAAACTATGACATCTACTACGGTGATTGCTACAGAGGCAACAGGCAACGCTTATTCGGATGCGGATTTGTCATACGCGGCAGACTTAGGCAAGAAGTCTTAAGCTTCCGACACGTGAGCGAGCGTATTATGACTATCCGGATCAAGGCTAAATTCGCTAACATAAGCCTAATATGTGTTCATGCCCCCACAGAAGAAAAGGACCCTGCCTCCAAAGAGTGTTTCTACGAGCTCCTCGACAAAACATACGAGCAATGTCCTAAATACGACGTTAAGATCGTATTGGGCGATTTTAACGCCAAAATAGGAAAGGAGGACGTCTTCGGTAGAGCAGTCGGTAAGTATAGCCTACACGGCACCACGTCTGATAACGGACTAAGGCTAATTGATTTCGCTGTGGAGCGAAATGTCACCATAGCAAGCACATGGTTTCCTCATCTCGATATTCATAAGCAGACATGGCGGTCCAATGATCATGTCACGATCAACCAAATTGATCATATTGCGATCGACGCAAGGCATGCCTCCAGTATTCTGGATGTCCGGACCTTCCGAGCGGCCAACATAGACTCGGATCATTACCTTGTTGTAGCCAAGGTACGAATGCGGATATCCCAATCTGAGCAACAAAGAAGAATTACTGTGAGAAAATTCAACGTCGAAAAGCTACAATCGCAAGAGACCGCCAGACTCTTCGCTGAACGCGTATCCCGAAATCTCTCAATCACCCCTATACCGCCAGCATCAAGTGCCGAAGACCAGTGGCAACGCTGCCAACATGCCATCAGAAACGCCGCGACTGATGTGCTGGGTCTCGCTCGCCCACCACCGCGAAACCCCTGGTTTGACGAAGAATGCCGGCGAGTGCATGCAGCAAAACAAGAGGCATACAAAGCGGCGCTGCAAAGGAAGACGAGAGCTGCTCGTGAGCTCTACGAGCAAAAGAGACGGGAAGAACATCGGCTTCTCCAAAAGAAGAAGAAAGAGCATGAGAAGCGCGCGTTTGAGAATATCGAGAGTCTATACTCCAGGAACAATGTACGAAAGTTTTACCAAAAGGTAAAAAGAACGTGTCAGAGAAGTAATACCCGTACAGAAACCTGTAGAGATGAGAATGGAAACCTCGTAGAAGAATCACAGTCAGTGCTGAGAATATGGAAAAACTACTTCTGCAGACTGTATAACGGCGACGAAGACCAACATCCCGCTGTCAGGCAGAATGAACCATTCAACATGGACGATGATAGTCAAAATTTCCGTCCACCTGACCAAAACGAAGTGAGGATAGCAATATCCAAGCTAAAATCGAACAAGGCTGCTGGACCTGACGGTTTACCGGCCGAACTTTTCAAGGCAGCTGGGGATGAATTGGTAGAGTGCATACACCAACTCATTTCTAATATTTGGTCAGAGGAGTGTATGCCTGATGAATGGAATCTCAGCATCGTTTGCCCGATCCACAAGAAAGGAGACCCCCTCAACTGCGCCAATTATAGAGGCATCAGTCTCCTCAACATCGCGTACAAGATCTTTTCTGCGATATTGTGTGAACGCCTGAAACCTTTTATCAACAGCCTGATTGGACCCTATCAGTGCGGTTTCAGGCCAGGAAAGTCCACCATCGATCAAATCTTCACACTTCGGCAGATCCTGGAGAAAACCCAAGAATTCCAAATCGATACTCACCACCTCTTTATCGATTTCAAGGCCGCCTATGACAGCATCTATAGAGAAGAGCTTTATAGAGCCATGTCTAGTTTTGACATCCCTGCCAAACTTGTCCGTCTGTGCAGGCTGACGATGGAGAACGCTCGCTGCTCCATCAAGGTCGGTAATGACCTCACCGAGACCTTTGATGTCAAAAAAGGCTTTAGACAAGGTGACGCGCTGTCATGTGACTTCTTCAATATTGTACTTGAACGGATTGTGCGGAACTCACAAGCCAACACCGGAGGCACAATCTATTACAAGTCTGTACAACTGCTTGCATACGCCGACGATATAGACATTATCGGAAGATCTCAGCGGGCTGTCACCGGTGCTTTTGCAAGCATTGAGGCGGAAGCGGCCAAAATGGGTTTGGCGATAAACGAGGGCAAAACCAAGTATATGCTGTCAACTAGAAGGGAAAACCAACATCGACGAATTGGACAAAACGTCACCGTGGGCAGCTATAACTTCGAGGTAGTAAGGGACTTTGTCTACCTTGGCTCTGCTATAAATTCTACAAACAAGATCAGCGCAGAAATCAATCGAAGAATAACTCTCGCCAATCGCTGTTTTTTGGGCTTATAAGGCAATTCAACAGTAAAGCCCTCTCTCGAACAACTAAGGAGACTCTATATAAGACCTTGATCATCCCAGTCCTGCTTTACGGCGCTGAAACATGGACTTTATTAAAAGAGGATGAAGATATCCTTGGTCGCTTCGAGAGAAAAATTCTTCGTAAGATTTTCGGTCCCGTTTGCGTTGACGGGTTTTGGAGGAGAAGATTCAATCACGAACTATACGAGCTGTACAGCGACATCGACCTAGTCAAAAAACTGCGTATTGGACGTCTGAGATGGCTAGGACATGTAGAGCGAATGGACACCAACGCTCCGGCCCGCAGAGTCTTCGAATCTAATCCCGAGGGACGACGCAGTAGAGGGAATTATCGCCGTAGGTGGCGCGCACAAGTTCAAGGGGACCTCGACCAACTTGGAGTGCGCAACTGGAGGCAATTAGCTAAAGACCGAGCTAAATGGAGAGGCTTGTTGGTTGAGGCCCAGGTTCACCCCGAACTGTAGCACCACCTAAGTAAGTAAGTAAGATGGTGGTCTCATCGGAGTCCAAATTGATGGCGTGGATGATTTTAAATGTTCCGGTTTGAATCTTCGACGTTCCGATGCTTAGTGTTACTTTTCTGGAATTGGAGTAGTCCAGAATCTGTACTTCCGCAAGACAGTGGGCTATAAGCCACCTAGGGGAGAAATATTAACTCTTAATGTTATTTTTATGAACGGTTCTACCTGACTCTGTTAAGATGGTTTTGGAATAATTTTCTTTCACTATTTCTTTTTTATACCTGGGGGATAATTTTGATACTATTCGTTTATTTAGTTTGACAAACTAGATAATACTACCAGGGGGTTTAATCTTTAATGGGGGCTTCTTTTTGGTTATATTACGCAGATCGACTTTCTGTTTTTTTTTAAGCTTAGTTATCTTGTCCTATCTAGCTTTTTCAAAGTCTTCGGGGTTGGTACTAACACCTCTTCCGAAGAATACCTCGAGTGGCCTTTTACCAGTTGTTGAGTGAATTGAGTAGTTGTACTCATAGACTGCTCTGTCCAGGAGCTCATGGAATGACCTGAGTATACCATCTGCTTTTATACACCGCATTATTTTGGTGAGTGTCGAGTGGAATCTATCCACTTGACCATTCCCTGTGCTGCTATAAAGGGGAGTCTTGAAAATTTGAATTTTAAGTTGGTCCACTAATATAAAGTTTATTGATGGGTAATTTAAGGATTTTTCGTTGTCAATTACGACAATTTTTGGAACGCCAAATAAAAAGAGTAGTGGTTCTTTAATATTTTCTATTGCCTTTGACTTCAGCAATTTTACTTGTGCGCATTTTGAGAATTTGTCAATTGCCGTGAGTACTAACTTCTTTTCGGTACTATAAATTTCTATATGCAGGATCTCTCCAGGAAAATTTGGAATAGGTGTTTTTTTTAGCTCGGGTTTGTTAGGGTGTCTATCATACTTTTGCTCTCTGCACGTGACACATTGTTTGATGATGCCATTTATTTTGGAATTCAATTTTAGAAAGTAAAATTTCTCTAGTAACTGTACTTTATTTTCACGTGCGTTTCGGTGGGCTCTTCTGTGTTCGCGTATAATCTCTTCATCCTGCTTGACCGCATCGGCAAGATCTTCTACTTGAATCTGTGTAAAACGGATCTTATAATTTCTAAAATGTTCGGGATATATCTGTTGTACTTTACCCATTATGTTTTCCGATGTTAATAAACCATTAATAACGCTTGGATTTAAGTGCCTCTTGAGTATGGGTATAAGTTATTCTTCAGAGTATTCCGGCTGTATTAAGATATGTCTATGGTAGCTAGGGAAAGGTATCTTGAGTTGATAGCTAGTTTGATCACCTGTTGTAACCATTATCTGATTCTTGAACACGTTGATCGGTGCTTCCGTGGTTGGAACAAGATCATGAGCAGAGTTTTCGCTGCTATGTTGTGTTGGTGTAAGTGAGTTAAGTAGAGTTCGTGGAGGTCTAGAAAGGGCATCCGCTACGATATTCATTTTACCAGGCTTATGTTTCAACTCATGGTTATACTCTTCGAGTATAGCCTTCCATCTTTTCATCTTATTGTTATTATTTTTATTGCTTAAGGCATAAGTCAACGGCTGATGGTCCGTAAATATTTGAACTTTTGCTGTACCATACAGGTAATTTCGAAGGGAGTTGAGTGCCCAAATTATAGCGAGCATCTCCTTTTCATTAGCGGCATAATGCTCTTCAGTTTTATTCAAGGTTCGCGATATGAATGTGATAGGCTTATCGTTTTGTGCTAACACAAAATAGCTGGAACTCTTTAGTAAAATCACACTAAGGAGTTTTTGGTTTTGTTGAGGGCTTTGACCGCATGATCGTCCAGGTAAATTATTTTTTTACTCGAAAGATTTTTGGAGATACGACCTCGTTGCCACCTTAAAAGAGCGGTAAGAGGTTTCGCCAAGTCGGCATAGCCCTTGATGAAACGGCGATAATACCCTGAAAGCACAAGAAAAGATCGAAGATCTTTCAATATTTTTGGAGACGGGAAATTTACTATCGCCTCTACTATTGCTGGATTCGTTTTAATACCCTCTGATGAAATTATGAATCCCAAAAACTCAACTTCGTTATGAAGATATGTGCACTTATCTAGGTGCACTTTCTTATTAGCATTTTCCCGCGTTTGAAACACCTTTATTAGGATTTCGAAATGTGTGTCTTCATCTTTACTAAAAATTACAATGTCGTCAATATACACGTAACATATTTTACCAATATGTTCGCGTAAAATATCATCGATCGCTCTCTGAAATATAGATGGTGCGTTCTTGAGGCCGAAAGGCTACCTTGTGAACTCATATTTTCCGTTGTTCACTGAGAAGGCTGTCTTCTCGATATCAGATTCCTTAAGGGGAATCTGATGAAAGCCGCTTTTAAGGTGATTTGTGACCAGATCCGCTTGGATATAATTCTTGTTCGAGCCGGTGTCTATTAGTATTTGCAGCATTCTTCCGCTCTTCGTTCTGCACTCAAAATAGGGCAGAGAAGAGCTATTTAATCTAAAAAATGCATATCTGTAAAAACCATTCTTTCCTGTTGTGTATCCTCGGATCCTTCGTATGGTTCAATGTATTCCGTTAAGGATTGTTCGTATCTGTCATCCTGAGAATCTAGAATCCGTTCAAAACTGTTTGAATTATTTTCGACTTCATAACTGTTTGAATTATTTTCGATAAGTTCGATGTGGAAGTTCCTTTGATATTTATTTGGTCTAGGTGCTTCGTGCACTGCGGGTGAGGGTCTTTTACCAAACATATCATTTTGTGTCGGTCTATTCATGTAGTTAATTGCCTTTGTTTGGACGCTTATGTGCATCGGCTCGGGCCTTGGTTGAGGCTTAGGTGCGAAGGGACGGGGTGGATTTGGTGCACTATATTGTCCATAACTGCGATGGTAGTTTCGATTAAATGGTACTTGCCTATTCGCGTTCTGGTTCGTATTGTGATTGGGTTTAAATGGTAACTGCGGTAGGTAAGCTAATTGAGGATGGAAAGGGGTTCTAATTCCCTGAGGGTTAGCGTTACTTTGGTTTGCTACATTTTTCCGAGGAGGAAGTGGGGGAGTGACTTGATTATACATAGCACGGGATGGGCCATTGTGCGAAATAGCATTTTCTGTTCTAAAATTTAGATTCTCCAATTTTAGACAGAGGTGAAGGGCCTATGGCAAATCGGCAGGTTCCCTCATACCTAGGAGCCTAGGTAGATCGCCGCGCAATCCCCTAATAAAAGTATCTAAGGCTAATGTTTGTGTAAGTATGGTCAAAGCATCGTTGTTGACCTCCATACAGCCTACTCTATTCAGAATAAGAGAAAGGTGAGAGTAAACAGAATGATAGAACTCTTGGATAGTGAGATTTCCTTGAACAAGTGAGGTCATTTGATATTCAAGAGTGGACAGGTCTCGTTTGTCTGCGTAGTGCATGGTGAGACACCGGGAAATATATTTCCAGTCTAACGGAGTATTGTATGATTCCAATACCACGTCAGCTTGTCCGACTATCTTGTTTCGTATTACGCTTAGTATCCCAAAATATTTGGGGCTACCCCTCGTACTATCGTAAATCTGCAAGATTCGATCCACACTTTTCTTCCAGGAGTTAAACTCTCCTGGTTGGCCAGTGAAATCTCTTAGAGTTCCCACGACATCCGGGATTTTGTCTAATTCGTTTATATTCCTGCGAAAATTTGGGTTTATAGCCTGATCTACCCCACTGAAACAACCAAAATTGGGGTTTATTATGGACTGGAATATTTGTCGTCCTTCGTCCCTTAGAACACGACCTACGATTCTCGTAATGAGCCTGTCTAAAGCCTTAGTTGAGACTGCATTGTTATTGGATGGTTGGCCAGGATCAGGAACGTTTATGACTGGGGGGCGGATATGGTTTGGGTTAGCCATTTTTTTCAATTATTTACTTAAAACTATTTTTATATTCCTTTCTTTAATTATGCTGTTTATAATATTTCACTTAAGAATTCGTTCGGAAGCAAGTAAGTACTTAAAAATAATTTTTATATTTCTTAATTGAGTTATGCGGGTTTAATGGTTCACTTTAAAAATTGATTCACAAGTATTATAATAATAACAGAATTTATGCTCTTAATAATAAATTGGAACAATAGTTTATAATTACAACTTACAACACTAATTGAAGTTTGGCAAACATTCCCGAAGAGTGGCTGCTAACTGCTGCTAGCTCCTTTTCTTCCGATGATGTCGGCTACTAGGGGCCTTGTTTCCTCTTTCGGTGGTTCAGGACATGGGCTGATGGTGCTTCTTAAGGACCTTTTGTGTCACACTAATTGGTACTTCTTGAGGACCTTTTTATGCCACTAGTTAGTGCTTCTTGAGAACCTTTTTTTTATATCACTAGTTGGTGCTTTTTTGATATCACTTTAGCGCTCACGCACTTTTGTTAATACCGTCTATTTTATTTTAATCTGGAACACTGCCCGGTCTCTGCTGGGGCGCCAGTTAAAAATTTGAATTATTTAATTCGAAGAAAAATATTTTTTTTTAGATATGATCTCACGATCATACCTCCTTTAATGCTTGAACCAAACTTAATCTAATTTTTTTTTTTTTTTTTTTTCCCGAGGGTTGGTGAAAAATCTTCCATAGACACTATGAGAATAGCAAGCGCGTGCTCATAGTAGTGTCAGATTCTTACTGACTAAAAAAACACCACCTTTCGATATAAATTTGTTAGATATCGCAACTAAGTATTAACTTATCAAGCAATTTTTCTTTCACGAAATAAAAACGTTTGGCAGGTTACTTTCCACTGAAAGATCCTGCATGCTCCGCAATCTAAACGCGGTTTATCATTATCTCGCCAAGTCGAAGGGTTTCGTCCTTTGTAGTCGGCGCAATAAATTG
Organism: Brachypalpus laphriformis; assembly: GCA_945910035.1. NCBI lineage: Eukaryota > Metazoa > Arthropoda > Insecta > Diptera > Syrphidae > Brachypalpus > Brachypalpus laphriformis. The sequence continues at coordinate 38,358,076 of OX246755.1, forward strand.
CTCTCATCCAATATTTGTAGGACTGTATTGTTGACATGTCCGATTAGTCGGTTTCTATGCTTTCTCGCGAAGCTTCTAGTTTCAGCTTCGATTGTCGGAATTCCGAGATCCCTGTGGATATCGTCGTTTCTAATATACCACGGTGCTTGGACAATCTCTCTTAGCACTTTATTTTGAAAAGTTTGTAAAATATTGGCATTTGTTTTCTTGCTACAACCCCAAAGTTGTATACCGTAGGTCCACACCGGCTTTAGCACTTGCTTGTATAAAAGCAGTTTGTTCTCAGTACTGAGCTGGGAATGCTTTCCGAGTAACCAGTACATTTCTCTATATTTGATTTCGAGTTCTTTACGTTTCATTTTCACGTGCGAATTCCATTTCAGTCTTGCGTCGAGTGTCATTCCCAGGTATTTGGCCTCGTTTGCAAAAGGTATTCGGGTCGAGTTTAGGAAAATTGGCAAGTTATTAGTTTTCTTGTAAGTGAAATTCACGTGAACAGATTTAGATTCGTTGAGGGCAATCCGCCAGTCCCTCGTCCATTCATTTACTTTATTTAGCGCGTTTTGCAGTTTTTCAGTCGTTTATTCGATTGTTTTATCTACTGCTAGGATAGCGGTGTCATCGGCAAACGTAGCTAGGATAGTGCCATCTTCTTTCGGTATATCTCGAGTATATAACAGATAGAGAAGCGGCCCAAGAACGCTTCCTTGTGGTACGCCGGCCGAAATTTCTTTGAGCTGCGAGTATTCGTTTCCATGTCTAACACGGAAGAGTCTATTCCCCAGATATGATACTAATTGACAGAAATAACATCTAATTAATAAATTTCTTTTGCTCAGTGTCGCCATGGTGTCAGCATTATTCATCGTTGGATGATCTCCGTTGAAATGCAGATGCAGGTTTTGGGTGATTTCTGTTGAAGTGCAGGAGTAAGATGACCGCAAGCCCTTGCACGAAGCGTGTGAACGATTTCTGTGGGAAAGTTTATTTCGTGTTTAGATAAATGTATTGGGTGTTAACTTATATAAAGTGAATTTATATTGTATTTGATTTGTTTATAGCTATTAAGCAATAGCAGCATGAATTAAAGACAGAATTTCGAAGAATAATTTTTTTTGTATTATTAACGTCCTTTGAAAATTTTTTTAAAATGCTTTTTATGCCTTTTTACACTATTTAAAAAGCAAAAAAAAAATTGTTGGCGAATTTCCTATGTTTGATATGTATCTCAGGCTGCAAAGTTTCTTCAAATCCATGCGAAACATGGACAGGTTTGATTTCATGTTCTACATGAAGAAAAAAAAAGTTTATTTGAATTTTCGGGATTTTCGAGATTAGCTATGTGAAATTTTGAGAATAACGATTTTAAAATGTCGAGATATTATAATATAAAACACAATTTTAATTAACCAAGTTTAAAAAAACAATTTTTTTTTTATCTTTTAAAATTTTCGGCGTCGAAATTATGTGGCCGTCCCCCCCTAGAAGCCTGATCTCATTGATATAGGTGAGGAGCAAAGGCTGGGGGACTACAAACGGCAAATGAAGTAATCACGAGTATGATGCAGCAACTACGCAAAAAGGTACCAGCAAGAAGAAGGAGGTTATGTTTCAGAGAAACTCCGAGAGTGGTGTCCAGATAACTGGGGAAATTTGCTCTTAATTTGTTTTTGCTTCTGATTCACTGTATTTTTTTGCCGACTATCGATGTCATAGACATATCAGTCAACCAACAGAGCGAACCATTTTTTCTAGCCACATGACCAAGCTACAGCCAGTGTTACGCCTTCGCAGTGGTGTTCACATAAGCTTTCACACAAGATTGGACTGACTTTGTATATTTCATGAGAAATAAATAAATACTTGCTGACATTAGGATTTGAACCATGAACCATTAGCGAGGCAATTGACGACGTCACCACTACACCATTACTTATTTACTTAGATCCTTTAACCCCTCGAGGGGCATAGGGTGTCAACCACCGCTGCGCGCCATCTTGTTCGGGGTTCTGCAACGCGTTTGAGCTGCCTTCAACTCATTCCCAAAGAGCTCGATTCCTCCTCAACTGTTCTGCACCATGTCTGCCTAGAGGGTCCCGGTATTCTGCCTGCCTGGGTGAGCGGATTGCACTGCATCGCGTATTTCGCAATGGAGTTGTCTTCGCTCCGTACGGTGTGTCCAATCCATTGCCACTTTCTCCTTCGTATAGTAAGGCTTATAGGCCCCTTCTTGTATAAAGTTGTTTGTTCGAGATGCGGTTCGGCCAAAAAATCCTCAAGATGATTCTTAAACATTTGTTTACGAAGACTTGCAGCTTGCGTGTGTTAATGGTGTCCACCTTCCAAGTACTGCACCCATAAAGCAGCACCGATTCTACGTTGGAGCGGAACAGTCGCAGCTTAGTTCTTAAGCTGATAACATTGCTTCTCCAGATTTTGGACAGCATTCCGAACGCAGCTTTAGCCTTCCCGATTCTTCTGCATACATCCAGTTCGGTGCCAACGCGATTAGCCGAGATCACACTTCCTAAATAAAGAAAGTTATCGACTTCCTGTCCGGCAATGTTAATTTGAGCGCGGATAATAGAAGTGCTCAGGGTTTTTGTTTTGGCTGTGTTTATTTTTAGCCCCACTTTGTTTACCTCAGCTTCTCGATTTTGGGCCATTAAATGAAGATCCATTATCCGATGTGAAAGTATACAAACATCGTCAGCGTAATCTAGGTGTTTAGGGTAAGATGTCATAGTCCAACGAATTCCATAATTAGCTTCCGTCAAAGCTGTACGGAGTATATTGCTGATAACTACCAAGAACAATAGCGGCGATACTGTCGCACCCTTGACGTACTCCACTCTGGACTTAAAAATCCTCTGACACCTCAACGCATTGTTTGATTATGATCCGTAAGGTGTTTATGTGGTCGATGCAGAAGAATCCAGCACGAAAGCCTGCCTGTTCGACGTCGAGAGTTGAATCTAAATGCTCTTTGATTCGTTCCAGAATTATTCTAGCTATTATTTTGGCTACGGCTGGAAGAAGGAAGGTGCGAATTCGGGAATTTGTTGCTTCGAACTGCTCATTCGAATTCAAGTTCATACCGCCATCGTCTAAGTGGTTTAGCACAGTAGCAAAATGTTTTCTCCATCTAGCGAGCTGGTCCTCATCCGAGATCAGAAGGTTACCGTCTAAGCTCTTCACTGGGTGTTGTTTGGAGCTCCGACCACCAGTCAGCTCCTTAGTGATGCTATAAACAGTCCTACTATCGCGCCTGCTCGCTGCTTCTTCAGCCCTTGAAGCCAGTGAGTTGATGTGCTGACGTTTGTCACGCCTCACACTACGCTGCACTTCTTTCTTCTTCGCACGGTATTGAGCTTTTAGCTCGGTTCTCTCTACTGCTGAGGCTACTGCATTCCGAGCCTTGATTGCTGTACGCTCATCGATCCGTCTCCAGGTGTCTGCAGATAGCCATGTGCGATGGTTTTTCTGCCTTTTACCGACAAACGCGCGTGCCCCAGCCGTAAAAGCATTTTTCACAGCATCCCAGTGGTCATTCATGCTCTCCTGCATTGTGCTACTGATTGCTTCTGCTTCTAAGGCAAGTTGGTCCCTGAACTGTTAACGCACTTGGGGAACCTTGAACCTGTCGATATTAAGCCTGGTGATATTAAGTAAGTTTGAGCGGTTGCTATTGACGGATGGGTTTAGCGATAAACGAGGGCAAAACCAAGTATATGCTGTCAACAAAAAGGGACAGCCATCGCCGATGAATTGGACAGAACGTCACAGTGGCCAGCTATAACTTCGAGGTAGTAAGGGCTTTGTCTACCTTGGCCCTGCTACAAACTCGAAAAACAACATCAGCTCAGAAGTCAAGCGAAGAATAACTCTTGCCAATCGCTGTGCTTTTGGGCTTATAAGGCAATTAAATAGTAAAGCCCTATCTCGAACAAGTAAAGAGACTCTGTATAAGACCCTGATCATCCCAGTCCTACTTTACGGCGCTGAAACATGGACTTTATTAAAAGAGGACGAAGATATCCTTGGTCGCTTCGAGAGAAAAATTCTTCGTAAGATTTTCGGTCCCATTTGCGTTGACGGGTTTTGGAGAAGAAGATTCAATCATGAACTATAGGAGCTGTATAGCGACATCGACCTAGTCAAAAACTGCGTATTGGACGTCTGAGATGGCTAGGACATGTAGAGCGAATGGACACCAACGCTCCGGCCCGCAGAATCTTCGAATCCAATCCCGAGGGACGACGCAGTAAAGGGAATCATCGCCGTAGGTGGCGCGCACAAGTCCAAGCGGACCTCGACCAACTTGGAGTGCGCAACTGGAGGCAATTAGCTAAAGACCGAACTAAATGGAGAGGCTTGTTGGTTGAGGCCCAGGTTCACCCGGAACTGTAGCACCACCTAAGTAAGTAAGTAAGTATTGACGGATGCAGTACGAAAGCGTAAATGAGCTACCATAAGATGGTGATCTCGTTCTAGTTCGACATCAGCTCCACGTCTGTTTCGGACGTCCAGGAGACAATTTCTAAATAAGTAAGTAAGTATTGACGGATGCAGTACGAAGGCGTAAATGAGCTACCATAAGATGGTGATCTCGTTCTAGTTCGACATCAGCTCCACGTCTGTTTCGGACGTCCAGGAGACAATTTCTAAATAAGTAAGTAAGTATTGACGGATGCAGTACGAAGGCGTAAATGAGCTACCATAAGATGGTGATCTCGTTCTAGTTCGACATCAGCTCCACGTCTGTTTCGGACGTCCAGGAGACAATTTCTAAAGCGGCGACTGATCGCAATGTGGTCGATCTGGTTGGATGTTCGCTGCCTGTCAGTAGAGACCCAACTGATCTTGTGGCAGGTGTTATGCTTAAACAACGTACCTCCAATGACTAAGCGGTTGGCATTTGCAGAAGTCTAGAAATCGCTCACCGTTATGATTACGGTCTCCCACGCCGTGAACTCCCATCACGTGTTTAAGCATGGTGTTGTCGCTACCTACCTTGGCATTGAGATCCCCGATTACCATTACAATGTCCCCATTAGGCGTTTGGTTGTAGACGACGCCAAGCTGGCTATAAAAATTGTCCTTTTCATCCTCAGTCGCGTCCTGAGTCGGAGCATAGCACTGAATGATGGTAATTTTCCTTACTCTACTGTGAAACCTAGCCGTCAATATTCGGTCACTGTGAGGTATCCAAGATATGTAGCTTCCACGTGCTGCTGGAGTTAGCACCAGTCCTACTCCGGACGCCCGTGCACTTCCAGCTGGTTTACCAGAGTAGAGCATGACGGTGCTTTTTGTTGGGGAGATGTATTCCCCAGCATCGAACCATCTTATGAATGCGAATTCTCGTTCCATTTGAGGGAATCTGGCATTATATGGCCCTTCCTGGAGTGAGTCCAGGAGGGTCTTAACGTTCAAGATTACGATTGTTGTCCATGTTCGACAGCCAAAGGTCGTCAGCAAATTATTCGTCCGTATCCGAGGCGTTGGTTTTCATTTCAGAGCAAGATTATTTTATTTTACGGTTGTGGCTCACTGGGCCACAGACCAACCGACACTTTACCTGTTTTGTGACGCAGGGGACTCGCCATTCGTCATCTTCCGTTCGCAATTTCCAGAGAAATTCCCAGATGGCACCACGAGGAGGTGGAAGTAGGGCTTACTAACAGAGCTGCAAGTTGTTCAGCTGCAGTGGCTTTTTCTCGATATTTTGCGGACCAACGCTTATCGGGAAATGCTGCTCCTACGAGGCCTTAGTTAGTGGTGTACCACTACACCATTGCCACCCCAAAATTATCTGAACGCAATTTGTCAATACAAAATAATTGGCTTAAAGCGTCACTTTCCTCTTTATTTATCTATATAAATCTCTGTTAATTAGCACATGTTCATTCAAACATGAAGTTAATTTGAAGTTAAAAAAAAGTCAAACTCCATAAGTAAAAAAAAATATAATAAATAAATAAAATGCCGTGCATTCAGCTTCAGACCTCAGATGTAGTTTAGTGATGAACGGCAATTGGTTGTCCTTATTTTAAAACTCGAATTTCATGTGTCTGCCCACTTTACGTTAAACCTGCCATTGCGGTAAATTTAACTCAACTACGGTATTTGAGAAGCGTTCATAAGCCCATAACATCATTACACAATGCGTTACCTACTATGTGTTGACATTAATTTATTATTCGTTAATCCATTTCGAAGTTCCCTTAATTACTATCATTACCAGCCCACCACTCAGCGCGCTCAACTAACCTATGTACGTACGTACTTTCTATGTACTTCTATGTACATACAAATATCCTTTTAATTCTATGTTATACGCAAAATGGCTAATTACATTTTCAGCCGCATATTCGTTTCGTTAATTGAGTCGGACAATGACTAAATTACAGTATGACACATTTACATACTCTGTTGCCCAAATACTATATACACGTATGTTCAAGTATGTACAAATGCAATTGACAAGTTGAAAATGAGTATGTATTTGAATTTTCATAGGAGTTGCAGTAATAGCAATGATAGAGCCCAGTGGGGCTCCATACAGCAACATACAATGTATGTACGTTTGTATCTATATAAATTCCAGCTCATCCCACATCCCCTCGCTAACTCATTAACATTTGATGAAACTTTAAAAGACCTAAAAGTCAAATTTAAAATATATATTACCAATATCATAGATATATATGTAGATAAGTTGTACATTTATAGAATAATCGAATACGTACATTAAATCATGACAACAAATGATTTTAAATGAAATTGAGCGAATTTGAAGATAAATCGAGTATGAACATTGTTTGAGTACAATTCAAACAATGCCAAGTTAAAATGATCCTTATTTTGCATATACTATAGTCCAGTGCTCGATGTTATTTACACCCCACCCAACCATAACCAAGGTTTCTCCGGCATTCCATTCCAGCACGAAAATTGTGTGTACATTGTAGAACAGCGTGTGTGGAAGCCTTTGACAGCACCTGACTGTTCAATTTGTCAGATTTCAATACGTGTTCGTGTCCCTTTTGCTGAGGTCGACTCGAATAGAAATTATTCCTCTGGTGCTGTGCACACCCACGCTGCGTCACCTCCTGGAATGTGTAGAACTTTGTGGTGTACTTGAAATTGTGTATACAGCACAATGCGTTCGCAGTTTTTTATTTATTTTTTTTGGCACACTAGGTGAACCAGCCGTAGGGTGAAATGAAATGCTCAAAGTACTTTAGTTTCAGGTTCATTGTGAACAGCTTTGGTATCTATATTCCTTTATGGGCTCGGAGAAGTGGTCTTCGACAAAGTGGAAATGTATGCTTTTGGGTCTTCTATTCGATTTAGTGCTTTGACTTTGACGAAGTGCTCAAAACTTGGTTAGTTGTAACCTTATCCGATTTGAAAGGATATAATGGACTAACATTCTGCAAAACTAAATGCAGTTATATACTCGGTAGTATCATTCCATTGGTGTACGAGAAGACGAAAAACGAAACAAAGAGATTTAGGCGTAGTAGCAAACGAGAATTCTCATTCAGAGTGCTTACGTAATTTATTCACCTCACGATTCCATCAAACAAAAGTGACTTTCATTGACTTTAGGGAACTCCATCTCTAACATGTGCCATAGTCATCTGAAAGTAAAATGTACATTTGTGCACATAAACATATGTACATACGTTCGTATGATGTGCAAGAGGAAATGAGTGCTTGGCATGTGTGCATTTTCTGAATCAAAATAAAGCCTTTTTATACATGTCCCCTCGTACTTCCAGCAACCACTAAGTATTAAGGCGGAATTACATAATCACTGTAGTGGATTAGGTTAGGTAGATGGGTTTGGCAAAAGGAGATACAGTTAATCAGGCAAATCTGTATACACCATTGTAAAGGGCGAAATCTAAAAACCGACTAGGATTTCTATGGGAATACGTTTTTTCATGGCTCAAATTCTTACCGTACTAAACTTACGGCTTAAATTGGAATTTACTTCACAGGAGAACAGTAATTCTGAGGCGTGGGCGTCTTAGTGGAAATAAATATTTGTAAACAATAAAACACAAGAAAGGACACCCCCTCAACTGCGCCAATTATAGAGGCATCAGTCTCCTCAACATCGCATACAAGATCTTTTCTGCGATATTGTGTGAACGCCTGAAACCTTTTATCAACAGCCTGATTGGACCCTATCAGTGCGGTTTCAGGCCAGGAAAGTCCACCATCGATCAAATCTTCACACTTCGGCAGATCCTGGAGAAAACCCAAGAATTCCAAATCGATACTCACCATCTCTTTATCGATTTCAAGGCCGCCTATGACAGCACATATAGAGAAGAGCTTTATAGAGACATGTCTAGTTTTGACATCCCTGCCAAACTTGTCCGTCTGTGCAGGCTGACGATGGAGAACGCTCGCTGCTTCATCAAGGTCCGTAATGACCTCACCGAGACCTTTGATGTCAAAAAAGGCTTTAGACAAGGTGACGCGCTGTCATGTGACTTCTTCAATATTGTACTTGAACGGATTGTGCGGAACTCACAAGCCAACACCGGAGGCACAATCTATTACAAGTCTGTACAACTGCTTGCATACGCCGACGATATAGACATTATCGGAAGATCTCAGCGGGCTGTCACCGGTGCTTTTGCAAGCATTGAGGCGGAAGCGGCCAAAATGGGTTTGGCGATAAACGAGGGCAAAACCAAGTATATGCTGTCAACTAGAAGGGAAAACCAACACCGACGAATTGGACAAAACGTCACCGTGGGCAGCTATAACTTCTACAAACAAAATCAGTGCAGAAATCAATCGAAGAATAACTCTTGCCAATCGCTGCTTTTTTTTGGCTTATAAGGCAATTCAACAGTAAAGCCCTATCTCGAACAACTAAGGAGACTCTATATAAGACCTTGATCATCCCAGTCCTGCTTTACGGCGCTGAAACATGGACTTTATTAAAAGAGGATGAAGATATCCTTGGTCGCTTCGAGAGAAAAATTCTTCGTAAGATTTTCGGTCCCGTTTGCGTTGACGGGTTTTGGAGGAGAAGATTCAATCACGAACTATAAGAGCTGTACAGCGACATCGACCTAGTCAAAAAACTGCGTATTGGACGTCTGAGATGGCTAGGGCATGTAGAGCGAATGGACACCAACGCTCCGGCCCGCAGAGTCTTCGAATCTAACCCCGAGGGACGACGCAGTAAAGGGAATCATCGCCGTAGGTGGCGCGCACAAGTCCAAGCGGACCTCGACCAACTTGGAGTGCGCAACTGGAGGCAATTAGCTAAAGACCGAGCTAAATGAAGAGGCTTGTTGGTTGAGGCCCAGGTTCACACCGAACTGTAGCGCCACCTAAGTAAGTAAGTAGTAGAACAATAAAACTGTCTTTATAATGTGGAAGGCTTTAACTCTGAATTTTTGAATAGAACAAACCAGACTGGTGGTGGAATTGCTGTGTTTATAAAAAAAAGAAATAACATATGAAAGAAGTGGATACACAACGGTTTACTATGAAAACATTCGGTTAAAAATGAAAAAAAAAAAAGGTTTGGAAAGAAGAAATATCAGTAATTTCGATGTACCGGCCTCCAAGGACTAATGTTAACAGTTTTACTGAAGAATTGGATAAACATGTTGATAGCACGAATATAAAAAGAAATTTAATAGTGCTAGGTGCCAGTAACATTGACGATAAAACCATTTCAGTAAACAGATACTCTGATATGATAGCGTCAAACGAGCTTCAAGAGTAGGCATTTCAAGAGGAACTGCTACAGGAATTGACCACTGTTTAGTTCGAATAAAAAGCAAAACAGTTACATACTGTCATCGCAACGAATGTAGCTGATCATTTCAGCTTGCTCTACAGAATAAGAGAAAATCCTAACATTAAACCCAAAAATGATACAGACCTAATTAGATATCCCGAAAATAAAATATCGCAATATATATACATATATTACAGGTCAACTGGAGTGTTTCTTATAGCATAACGGATGTTTATTTATTTGTTTATAAAATTTCAATAACTTAAAAATTGACAATTAAAGGGCATTTATGTCGTTATATTAACTGTAATTTTTGATTTTATTTTTGCGTGGAAATACTGTTTTATTTTCAGTGAGGCAGTGACTTTTGATGTGAAAACGTTTGAATAATTATTTAAAAAGTGTCGTATTTTGTGATAAAATTATTTTCTATTTCAGGTAAGTTCAATTTGTGTTCTACTTTTAAAGTTTAAAATATTTTATTTTGACTTATGAGGATATAGAAAAAAATATGTAATATATGTAATGTTATATTTCGAAATATGACTACCTTCAATTAAAAGAACTGCTTTTCAAAGTATTATTCTGGGTTGTGACATTATTGATAGAAAACTGTCATTGGGTAATAATTTTTTTGAACTATGTCACGATATAACGTTCTTGTTAAAAATATAAATAAAAAGTTCATAAATTCTTTGGAATTATTTTAAATTATGCCATTTTTTCCACAATAAGGTACCAAATTTTTTGGGAATATTACCAATGCCTTCTCGTGGAAGACAACTTGTCGAGCTTTCCAGAGACGAAATGTCATGTCTTTGCAGAGGCAATAATTAAAAAGAAAAGACGAGAAATAAATCATCCTTGGCTAACAAGAGATATCGTAGACATTTATAACCAAAGAGATAAGCTCTACAAAAAATAGAATAATAACAGAAACTGTAAGAGATATGAAGCGGAGTATACATATTTTTGTAACCTTGCTCACAAACAGATCCAAAAAATTAAAGCTGAATATTATAAAAACAAATTTATTGAATTCCGTCGAGATCCTTAGAAAATCTGGAAACTAATAAACAATGTTATGGGAAAGACAACAAACCAGCTAAATGATGCTATAAGCAAAACTTTGAACCAGAAAACACACAAAGTATAGCAGACAGATTTGCCTCATATTTGTGGACTTTTCATTCATTCATTCATTCATTCATTCATTTTCAATGGCCCGCTAATCCTTCATAAGGGTCGCGGGGGTAGGATGCTCAGGTGGACTCTCCATCCTTCTCGATCTTCCGTCATTGACTCCAATTCATCAGGAGGAATCCCTAAGCGGCTCCAGGAGAGATGTCGGACTTGATCCAACCATCTATTTCTAGGCCTTCCGTGAAGTCGCCTACCTGATGGCACGACAACCATGGCGCGTCTTGGAAGCCGGTCTGGGGGCATACGCACTACGTGACCAAACCATCGAAGCATAGATCGTTCCGTTCGGAGAAGTAGCTGCTCAACGTTGAGCGCCTCGCGTACTCTGGTGTTGCGCACTCGATCCCTACGAGTTACTCCAACAACACCGCGAAGGAACCTCATTTCGGCAGCTTGTATCCGCGATTTTATTTTTTCGGTCACTACCCAAATTTCATGACCATAGGTGAGAGTTGGAACATACACAGAGTTAAAAGCCGATAGCTTAGCTTGAACACTAAGTTCGGCCTTCCTTATAACAGATTGGCCAAGCTCTCTCAAAATTGATCCAGCCTGACCAATTCTACAGGATAACTCGGCATTGCTCCTCCCATCACTCGTGAATAAAACCCCGAGGTACTTAAACTTATCCACCTGCTTCAGTGGGACTCCACTAACATTAGAACAGTCGAATCTATCTAAGACAGTGAAATTATTTAATGTGCCGAGTGTTGAAAATATGAATGCATTACAAACGGCTTTAAAAGTTGTTCGCGACGGTGTTGGTATCCAAATAGATGAGAGAGACATAGACTCTTGCTACGTTAAAAAGATAAAGAAAAAAAATCCTGGTGAGCACGCTTCATCATCTAATCTCTTCAGCAATATTGTTGTTGTTAAGTTTAGTCGCCGATGTATGAAAAAAGAGATCATGAAAACTAAGCTGAAAAAGAAACCAAAAATTACTACAAAGCTTCTTGGCGATCATCATGATGGTACGAACATCTATATAAACGACAGCCTGACTTTTCAAACACGTCAACTATTTAATGCAGCAAAGAACATGAAGGTGACCAAGCAGTACAAATATATTTGGCTTAGGAATAATATAATTTTTTTGCTTAAGAAAGAAGGAGACGATGCAATCAAAGTGAGGTGCTTTGAAGATCTTAGTAATTTGTAAAAGCTTTATTTATTTTTTTTATTATTAAATAGTATAATTCACAATCTTCAAATTACGCAAAAAAAATTATAAAAATACTTAAAAGATATGCATACCCTGTTTGTACATCAAAACATTCGTAGTATGAGGAACAATTTTAATTCTTTCTTAGCGCATATAAATGTTTTAGATTTAATGGCCGATTTCATTTTTTTAACTGAAATATGGTTGTACGACCATGAATTATCCGAGTATAGTGTTCCTGGTTATGAATTGTATGGCAATGGTAATAATTCCTATAATTCGGGTGGTGTTGTAGTATATGCAAAAAAGTCATATCAGTGTGAAGTAGAGTATTTTAACTTATGCAGTCCAGATGTTACTAAAATAAACTGCTTTATAAATAATGAAAGTTTTACAATTCTTTGTGTATATCGCTTGCATGAGCACGGTTTGAGTAAAAGTATTTTTATAGAACAAATGGGTGGACTGTTGAAAGGTGTAAGAACAATAATCTTAGTTGTTATCGGAGATTTCAACCTTGATATCTTAACTAGTAATTTTGATTCTGATAATTACTTATTCCTAATGTCGTCTTATGGCTTAGAGTCGCTTGTTAATGAACCAACTCGCATAACAGATCACTCACAAACATGCATTGACCATATATTTGTAAGGTTACATAAAAACGCGCCAAACAACTTTAGCCCGTACCATAATAAATATTGTACCACTGAATGTAAATGCCAAAACCGTACCCACTTCCCCTTTATTGAATTCACCACACCCCATTCCCATATAAAATACATCCCATCAACTGAACCTTTTCTCTCTCGAAATACAACCTTTAACTCGTTCGCACGAACCCTAAAATAAAGACATATTTTATAACGTTTAAGTTTGGTGTTTCATTTAGTGGCCTTTTAATGTAAATTTCTTCATGGCGACCGTGACAGGACTTTAAGTCATTAATTAAGTGAAAGATTATTTACAAAGTTCAAACCAATAAGGTTAACAATAAAAAAAAAAAAAAACGGTGACTATATCGGGATAGTGTTTGAACAACGGACAAGGTTCGAAATTTACAGAAAGTGTTCGATTCCGGTTCCGCGATCGCGTACGGGATTCCAAACGGCACTACCCAGTTATTGGAACAGCTACATCTAGTTAGAGGAACAGCTACATACAGCACGAAGCCTTCCATAGATGCATCTTTTGGTGAGTCTGTATCGTTCTTTTTTAACCAAATAAATTGTTAAATTTAAATCGCAACGATCGTTTTGTCGCTACAATCGAACCCTTTGGTTTGAACGAAAATTCACCTCGTTTACCTATTTCGCTTTGGGCAATAAAATCGCTTCATACAAGTTCCTCTTCGATTTATTTCCCAGTTATTCGAGGGAGATTATCGCTTTAATGCAATTAATGTATTCGAATATACACACCTATATATATACAAAAAGGAGCCACTAAATCGCATTGATGAACACATTAAGCGTATTCGTTTATTGTCGTAATTAGGAATTTTCTGCTCAATTCGTTTCATTGCAACTCGCTGCAATTCGCCGAACTTTCCAAACTTCAAGCTTTAGTCGTTTCGTCGTTAGCTTTTGGACAACCGTTTGATCTCGATCGTCTACTCAACTGGTACAAGTTCACTGAACGTAGCATCAAATTTGCAAACTCGCCCTTTCTAACGTTTGTTATTCAGCAAAAGCACACCACACCCATCTGCAACGCATCAACGGCAGTGGAATTAACTTCGCCTTGGTTTTCATCCTTTGTTTTGGGTTTTATATTCGCTTAGTGCGACATACGCACATATTTACATCGTTGTAAGCTGTTGTTCGTTCTTACTCAATATTTCGTAAATTCGTCGCTGAGGTAGTAGGAGCTTTAAAGAAATTCGCCGCTCGAAATTGTTGCATCGTTTGCTGCTTTGGGAATTCGCCACAAATTAGCTTGTGTGCCTTCGGTGGCCTGCTTGCAAAATTCAATAGAATCAGCTGACCAGTGCATTGCACACAGAGAGTACATTGACCCTAAATTATTTACATTCGTCGTAGATAAGCGTATGAGTGTCGAAGAATCTGCTGCTATGCCTTCGTCCAATGAAAAATCATTGGAAGCGTTGAAAGCCAATAGGGCTTCCACAAAGGGAAGTATTTCCCGAATTAAAACTTTCTTAGAGTCAAAGGACAAAAAATTCGATTATGCGGAGTTAGAATGTCGTCTAGGTATTGTAGAGTCCTATTTTAAGCAGCTTCTTAACTACCAGACGAGAATAGAAGATTTGTGTCCATCTGACACTTGTCGGGGTGAGTTAGAAGAATTATATTGCGTCACAAAATCGAAGATATTATCGCTGATGGGACCAACTAGAAGACCCAGTGGAGTAGACATGTCGTTTGCTATTCCTCAGGCAAGTTCTCGATTACCACAGCTTCGTTTGCCTAAATTTTCAGGCAAGTATTCTGAATATAAGAACTTTATGAGCACTTTTAAAACATTGGTGGATAGTGATGCAACGCTTATTGGAATTGAAAAATTCAACCATCTAGTGCATTGTTTGAGTGATGAAGCACTTGGAACAGTGAAGGCCTTCCAAATATCGGAATAAAATTATCCAAAGGCGCTCAAAAGGCTGGAAGAGCGATATGACAACACGTCTCTGATATTTTTAGAATATATTTCGATGCTATTTGACTTCCCGAAAATAAAAACGGACTCACCCACTCAGCTCAGAGCCCTGGTGGACAACGTCTCAGCGCTCGTTGATTCACTTACGTCGTTAGGTAGTCACGAAGACATTTCTAATGCGATTATCATTTATTTGGTTATGTCCAAGGTTATGTGAAATTGAATTGAATTGATTATTCGAAATTGCCCAAGTGGTCCGATTGCACCACTGTTTTACATGAACGTTGTCAGTTCTTGGAAAGCAGAGAATCGAAGAGTTCGTTCGCCGAAACCGGCAGATTAGATATGAAGTCGAGACAACATAACCGAAAACCAGTTCATACTTCCTTACCAGTAACCAATACATTATGCAGTTTTTGTACGTCACCGAATCATACAATAGTGGATTGCAACAAATTTAGAAATTTGAATGTATATGATCGGTTTAAAAATGCAAAACGATTGTCACTGTGCATAAACTGTCTGAAAAAAGGTCATGAGGTAAGCAACTGCTGTGCAAAAAGATGTGATATCTGTTCAGACCCTCATCATCTATTGCTCCATAGATATAATACATCTAGGACACATGGTGAACCTTCGACTTCCGCTCAGATCGTTGGAAATGCAAGAACTACCTTGCATAATGCGATAGGTGTCGACGCGGAACCTCAGGTCATTTTAGCGACAGTGGTAATCAAGGTAAAAAACCAGGCAGGGTGCTTCGTATCAGCTAGAGCTCTACTTGATTCAGGTTCGCAGATTAATTTGATGACAGAGGCTTTAGCAAAAAATCTGTGTATAAAAACACTGAACAGTCCCATTGACATTAGCGGCGTGGGAGATATTGCGGCGAAAATTCATTCAAAAACCAAGACAACAGTGCAATCAAGGTTTGAAAACTTTGAGAAAAACATCGAGTTTTGGATCGAGAGATTCCCAGAGACGTTAGCTTGGCAGATCCGTTGTTTTACAAGCCTCAAAAAATTGATATGCTGTTGGGTGCCGATATGTTCTTCGACTTAATGATAAAAGGACAAATAAAATTGGGTCCACAACGGCCAGTGCTGCAGAACACTCTTTTTGGATGGATAGTTTCAGGTGCTTATTGTGCACATGAGGCACGTAAACCGTCGTGTAATCTCCTGGAAAAATCGTCAAACCACCCACTTAGTAATTTAGAGAAGCTTGTTGAAAGGTTTTGGAGGATGGAGGAAGTTTCTAACAGAATTACTCGCACACCTGAACACATTATTTGTGAGCAGCATTTCGTCGAAAATGTGAAAGTCCTTGAAAGTGGAAGATTTAGTGTCAAGCTTCCATTTAAGGATAACCCGCATCAATTGGGTTGTTCTTTCGAAATAGCCAGAAATCGATTCTTGTTGGTTGAAAGAAGACTAGGTAGGAATCCAGATTTGAAGATCGAATATGCAAAGTTCATTAAAGAATATTTGGACTTGGGGCACATGTAACTGATCGGTAAAATTGACTTTACTCAGCCTCATTATTTTATGCCGCACCAGTGCATTCTCCGACCTGACAGTTTGTCCACAAAGCTTAGGGTAGTCTTTGATGCGTCATGTCAAACCACTTCAAATACGTCTCTCAACAACATTTTGATGGTAGGACCAACAATTCAGGAAGAACTGTTCGTGATTGTGCTTCGATTGATGATGATAGATGTCACAGGTATGTCATCAAAAAGATGTATCGCCAAATCGAAATTAATGCTGAGGACAGGAAGTACCAGCTGATCCTATGGAGAAACAATCCAAAGGAGGATCTTAAAACGTTTCAGCTGAATACTGTCACATATGGCACTTCGTCGGCCCCATTTCTAGCAACTCGGTGTCTGAAGGAACTAGGTATCAGGTACAGTAAGGAGTTCCCATTAGGAGCAAAGACCGTTCGGACGGATTTTTATGTTGATGACCTTCTCACAGGAGCTGATTCCATCAACGAGTTGCGTCAAATTCAACGGGAAGTGAATACCATCCTTCAATCGGCTCAGTTTGAACTTCACAAGTGGCAATCCAATATTCCATTAAGTGCGTCGATGAAAACAACAAACGTAGAGCTAAACGTGGACGACTTGGAAACAACGAAGACATTAGGGATTTCTTGGAATCCACGACAGGATGCATTTCAGTACTCCTACAAAGATTCCTTTGCGCCGAACAAGCTAACCAAACGTACGGTACTGTCGTCTGCAAGTAGATTGTTTGATCCTCTTGGTTTGCTTTGTCCAATTGTAGTAAAGGCAAAACTGTTTTTAAAATCGTTATGGGTGGAAAAATTGGACTGGGATGATGTTCTGCCTAGTACCTATGAGGCTTGTTGGAAAGAGTGCACAGTAGACTTGCGAAATTTGAATAGTATTAGCATTCCTCGATTCATTTTTCAACCAATTTTTAGAAATATTCAAATTCATGGGTTCTTGGACGCGTCGACAAAGGCCTACGGATGTTGTTTGTATGCAAGAAGTGAAGAAGAATTCGGTAACATCTCAGTCAATTTGATTGCTGCCAAATCCAAGGTCGCACCAGAAAAAACGTTGTCACTGCCTAGGCTAGAATTGTGCGGAACTCAAATGCTGGCCAAACTTTGGAACAAAGTTAAAGCAGCGTTCGAGTTTGACTTTGATAATATTTATTTTTGGGTGGATTCCAAGATTGTGCTGTGTTGGCTAGACTCATCTCCTAGTGCTTGGGAAACTTTCGTCGCAAACCGAGTAAGCGATATACAGTCGTTGTGTTCGGGTATCCACTGGAGGCACGTACGATCAGAGAATAATCCAGCAGATTTAATCTCAAGAGGATGCAACGTCAAGGATTAACAACATTCAGCTTGGTTTGCGGGGCCTGATTTCCTGAGACGAGGATACAAGGATTGGCCAGACAACAAGGATTTCGCTGAACTCGATGTAAGGGAGCCATTGTTCGAACGGAAAAAACGGAAAACCATTTTTGTATGCGAAGTTGCAGAGAAAGTGTTTTCCGACATATTTTATAAACACAGTTCCTACATTAAAACGCTTCGGATCGTAGCGTATATGCTAAAATTCATCGCGGCTGCTAGAGGAAATAGGTCCGCCGGAGTAAAACTCTCGGGAGAAGACCTTAACAATGCACTCTTGACAATTGTGTGGTGTATCCAACAGCAAAGCTTCGCCAAGGAGATAGCAGAAATCAGGGCTGGAGGATCTACATCGAATCCCAAATATTTAAAACTGGGATTAATCTTGGATGAGACTGGAAAAAGGAGTATCCTCAGAGTAGGTGGTCGCGTAGGTAGTGCTGATATAGCACATGATAAAAAATTTCCAATGCTCTTACCAAACCCCAATCAATTTGTGAACAGTTACGTGAGGTACCTGCATCGAAGTAACTTTCACGTTGGTCCGCAGGCTTTACTCAACTTCGTTAGAGATCGATTCTGGGTCATAAACGGAAGAGTGGTGGTTAGGCAGATCGTTCGGAACTGTGTCCATTGCAGAAGGTACAAGCCAGAACTGTTGCAGTAAATCATGGGAAATTTGCCCAAGGACAGATTAACTCCCAACCGACCATTCTCTGTTTGCGGGGTGGACTTCTGTGGTCCAATACTAACGCCATGGAAGATTCGCGGAAAACAGCCATATAAAACCTACATAGCAGGATTTGTCCGTTTCTCCACAAAGCTGTGCATTTGGAGGTGGTTTCTGATTTGACATCGGATGCGTTTATAGCAGCGCTTAAGCGGTTGATAGGGCGGAGAGGTTGTCCAACAAAAATCTATTGCGATAATGCGACCAATTTTGTAGGGGCTAGGACTAAATTAGTGGAATTTCGTAACAAATTCTTTGCATCAGCTAATAAACCAAATATTTTAAGTTTCGCTTCAGAGAAGATGATGGAGTTCAAGTTCATCCCACCTCGAGCGCCTCACTTCGGAGGGCTCTGGGAAGCAGCTGTGAAGTCGGCAAAAGGACTTCTCTACAAGAGCTTGGGCAGTGCGCTATTGACCTTTGAGGAGCTAGCGACAGCACTAGCTGAAATCGAAGGCGTGTTAAATTCGAGACTAATCACTCCAGTGTCTTCAAATCCTGATGACATCAGTGCGGTCACCCCAGGACACTTTCTAATTGGATCGGCAATTAATTCCTTTCGAGAACCAAACTTTAATAACGAAAACTTTTCCTATCTTCATAGATGGCAACGTGTATCGGCGATCAAACAACACTTTTGGAGGAGATGGTTGAGCGAGTATATCAAACATATCCAGGTGCGCTCTAAGTGGTTTACCGCTCAGCCCAATATCCAAGAAGGAAGTCTGGTCATAGTCCATGAAGACAACTTCCCGTACCATAATAAATATTGTACCACTGTATGTAAATGCCAAAACCGTACCCACTCCCCCATTATTGAATTCACCACACCCCATTCCCATATAAAATACATCCCATCAACTGAACCTTTTCTCTCCCGAAATACAACCTTTAACTCGTTCGCACGAACCCTAAAATAAGGACATATTTTATAACGTTTAAGTTTGGTGTTTCATTTAGTGGCCTTTTAATGTAAATTTCTTCAGTGTTTCTAGTAAAGTACTAGACTATAAAATCACTGATCACTGTATGGTCAACATGAACCTACAGAAAAAGACATCGATAAACTTTGATAAATATATACCCTTTCCGGTGAAACGCAAAGTTAACTACTCAAAGTTAGTAGATGATCTCAAATTTGAGCCGTGGGAGCTTGGGTATCGAGAATGTAATCCTTCTATCGCTTATGACACTTTCACGGATATTTTGAAACGTCATATCCATAATTCCTCAGGTGTCTTACCCCAGTTACAAAGTAGTTCGAAACTAAAACGACTTAGACCTTGGATTGGAAAAAAACTACTCCATATTATATCCAAAAAGAATCAGATTAGGAAAAAATGTCAGCAACATCCTCAGAATTCCAGACTTAAGCGTTATTATCTTAAGCTGAGTCAGGTTGTAAAGCAAGAAGTCGATTTAAGTAAAGACAATTATTACACTGATAAACTATATAGATGCAAAGGAAATATAAAACAAGAGTGGAAAGTGGTTGACATCATACTTAACAAGCAAAAAGATACAGAGTGTATTCAGAAGATTCAAGTTGAAAACAAATTAGTTTACAACTCTATATATATCTATATCTGTTGCTACTTCGATGAAGCCTTGTCCCCCTCAAAATAGTTGTAGATGTGAATTGTATACGGACTTAGTTGCAGATGAATTTCAAAGCAATAGCTTTGTATTGAAGCCTTTTACATCTTTTGAAATATACAAAAGGATAATGTCACTAGATAATAAAAGTTGAAGTACTTCTGATGGTATAACCAATTGTCTTCTTAAAAAAATCGCCTTATACATTGTTGATGTTGTAACGTTTATTTTTAATATGAGTGTCAGTTGTGGAATTTTCCCTTATCTTTGAAAGCGGCTGAGGTTATTCCTCTGTTCAAAAAGGGAAACAGAAGCTTAATGAATCAATACAGACCGATTTCGTTACTTCCCACATTGTCAAAACTGTTTGAAAAAGCAATGAAAGATCGTGTAGTGTCCTTTTTAAACAAAAATAAATTTTTCAGTAATGACCAATTCGGGTTTCGTGTGGGTAAGTCCACAGAAGATGCCATCTTAAAATTTTGCAGTGAAATTTATAACGGCTTCAATAATAGCAACAGTACTATAGCTTTATTCATTGACATGACAAAAGCATTCGACATGGTTAATCACAAAATTCTTCTTGATAAGCTCTACAAAGCCGGGTTCAGAGGTCAATCTCATAATTGGTTTGCTTCATATCTAACAGGAAAGTCTCAAAAGGTGAAGCTAGGCGATGTTTATAGTGATAGCTTATTATTAGATATCGGTGTACCTCAAGGTTCAGTTTTGGGTCCTATTCTTTTCCTTGTGTATATAAACTCCATCTTCAAGCAAAACTTTACGAGTAATATTACAGCATTTGCGGACGACATGGCAGTCACATACATCAATAGCACCTTATTAGAGTCTATGGTAAAGTTGCAGAAAGACTTGCAACGTCTCAGACAATGGTTTGCTAAACACGAACTCATTATAAGTGAAAAAACGAAGCTTATGTATTGCAATCTAAAAGGATCAGATCCGATAGATTGCAATCTTTTATTCCACTCCACAGCATGCGAAAAGCTTTTTGTATCTACGCACTCTTGTGGTAGGGTTAATTACTGCCAAAATGCTTGCTGCACGACGAATTGCTTTAAAATTGAATTCGTTAATTTTTTTAAGTATCTAGGAGTTTTAATTGATGAAAATATGAACTGGAAGGCACATGCAAGTGAGCTAAAAAAATATATGCTATCCGTTACTCGGAAAATATATATGCTTAAGCCATATTGTTCCAGAAAACTACTAACGGCTGTATACAATAGCCTTGTTAGTTCAAAGCTGCAATATGGTATTGCTAGTTGGGGTGGAGCGTATTCCAACGCCATGGAGCCATTGTTAATAGCACAAAAAACATATAATAAGAATAATTTGTTGTAAAAACAGGCTGACCCCTAGTTGGCCTTTGTTCTGCACTATGCGAGTCCTACCGATAAAACACATTTATGTCTATAAAGTTCTTAAAGTGTTCTTTATGCGAAGCGGTTATAGTTCGACATTAAGAAGTTCAAATGTTTATGGCTTAAGAATAAATACAAGAGGATTAGTTAATATCCCCCATTCTAATAAAACCCACTTCTCGAACTTTTTTACTGTAACAGCCCCCAAATTATTTAATATATTGCCTTATGAAATAAGAAATTTAAGTGTAAAGTCATTGTTCTTAAGTAGAGTTAAAAAATGGCTGTTTACTTTGGATAATTCTACGGTCAAAAATCTATTAATATATAGGAGTTACAAAGTCTTGTTCTGTTTTTTTTTTTTAAATTCTTAAAATTTGTTTTTGTTTTTTCTAAATAGTTTTTTGTTGAAAAATCATTTACATTTACCCCACACATAGCATATACCGAATTATTAAATTTGCCGATGGGTCATTCGCCTCTAGTTCATTAAGACTACAGAATGAAGAATGATACCTATCTTTACCAATATTCCAAAACGAACAATGTATTTATGAAACTCTTTATGAATTGTAAAATTGATGAATATGAACAAAGAATAAAGAATAATAAAGAGGAGAGGTGACAAAACACACCCCTGGCGGAGTCTAACGCCCAGAGTGAAAGGTATTGATTTTACACCGTTTATCCGAACACAGCTTCTACAGTTTGTATATAACGACTGAATCGCCCTTAACAGGGAACCATCAATCCCATACTCCTGCAGAACACTCCAGAGCCTTGAGCATTTCTTGCCGAATTTCATCTTTGTTAATATTTTCTCTATCTCTTGTCGCCGTGATATGCACGTGGAACAAAACAATTCTCGGGCGACGAGTTACAAATAAGCAATTGTAATTTTGCGGAAAAGTCAACAAAAATCTTGAGTCATTTAATTACAGAATGCGGCATCAAACCAGATCCACTCAAAACATTGGCTATACAAAAAAACGTCCATACTACGATCATTTGACGTATATACGTAGGTGGACGTTTTGGAAAGAAATTGGAGCCGCATTAGTCCAAAAAAGACTGAGAGCTGCCCTTTCTTTGAAGTCTATTCCAGACAGTTATTTAAATGGAGCAATGCTTCCAAGTGCGAAATATACAAATATCTGGGACCTATGATCAATAGCGAAGCAACATGTGATGACGACATGAAACATCGAGTAAGCGTAGTGTGGTTGAAATGGCGGGAACATTTCGCTATGACAGGAGGAGTGACGAAGCTGGATCGAATAAGGAAGCCTTCACGTCAAAGAAACCATCTCACGAAAAGTACAGAGCCACCAGCTCAGCTTGTATTGCCATGTTCAAAGGAGAGATCATTCGTATTCTATTAAAAAGGCAATATCGATGAATGTTCCAAAGATATGGCGACAAAAAGACAGGCCTAAAATCTTCTGGATCACACAAATGAAACGACACCAGCATGTAGTACGAAACGATCGAAAATCGGGAGGCCTGTCGATATTTGCTAAGGCGAAACAGATCATAACGTCGCCGATATAGTAACAAGAAGAACAAAATTAAAAAAAAAAAAAAAAAACCGGCAAAATCAGGAATTCTCAAACTATACATAAGGTAAGTTTGGGGAGTTTACAGACATAAATTTTCGATAAAGTTTGGAACCAAAAAATAGGATGTAAAATGAAAAGACATTTCATTGAGGAATACTACCACATTCCTAAATCTCATAAACAGAGAGATATTTTCGTGTAAGACATGAAAATGAATACTCTGAACTAAAGCAAATAAAGGCGGGTGTACTACAAGGCAGTATTTTGGGACCAATATTATATCTCTTGTAAACCAGTGATTTGCCAAAACAGGAAGAAGCTAGCCTGGCAACTTTTGCCGACGACGCAGTAGTTATTTTAATTGGTAAATATGCTGAAAGGCGGCGACCAGACTACAGAAATCCATAAAATCTTTAAGGGATTGGACTAAAATGAGAAATTAACTCCATGACATTAAATCCGAAAATATTAATTTCCCTAACAGTAGAATAAATATGGTAAGATTTAATATCGACGGAAAGGAAGTACCATGCGCAAACGCGGCCAAATACCTTGGCATAGCGCTCGACGACTTACTGAGATGGAAGAAGCATGTCAAAAAGAAAAAGAAGAGCATACTTACTTCTTACTTAGATGGCGCTACGGTCCGGGGTGGACCTGGGCCTCAACCAACAAACCTCTCCAGCTAGCACGATTACGAGCCAGCTGCCTCCAGTTGCGCACGCCAAGTTGGTTGAGGTCCCCCTCCACCTGTTTGCGCCACCTACCGCGAGGTCGTCCTCTACTGCGTCGTCCATCCGGGGTGGATTCGAAAACTTTCTTTGCAGGAACGTTGGGCTCCATCCGCTCTAAATGACCCAGCCATCTTAGTCGCTGTATGTGAACTCTTCTGGCTAAGTCGATGTCCTTGTACATGCCGTATAGCTCGGCATTGTACCTTTTCCTCCACTCACCGTCTATGCAGACGGGACCAAAGATCGCTCGAAGAACTTTTCTCTCGAAATAACCAAGGGCATCCTCATCCGGTTTTGTGAAAGCCCATGCCTCTGCACCATGCAGCAGGACTGGGATGATTAGTGTCTTATAAAGAGTTACCTTAGTAGTTCGAGATAGGGCTTTGCTACTCAATTGCCGTTTTAGCCCATAGAAACAACGATTGGCAAGAGTAATTCTTCGTGTGATCTCCCTACTGATGTCATTTGCGGAGTTCACCATAGAGCCTAGGTAGACAAAATCCTTTACTACCTCAAAATTATATCTGTCTATTGTGGCGTTCTGTCCAAGACGCCGATGTTGGGTGTCCTTTTTTGTAGACAGCATATATTTTGTTTTGCTTTCATTGACCGCTAGACCCATCTTTGCTGCCTCGATCTCAATACTCGTAAATGCCCCATTGACGGCCCGCTGAGTTCTTCCGATTATGTCAATGTCATCGGCATAAGCGAGTAGTTGTACAGACTTGTAAAAGATTGTACCTCCGGTGTTGGCTCGTGAGTTTCGTACAATTCTCTCAAGTACTATATTAAAGAGATCGCATGATAGCGCGTCGCCTTGTCTAAGACCTTTCCTGACATCGAACGGTTCGGTGATGTTCTTACCGACTTTGATGGAGCAGCGAGAGTTCTCCATCGTCATTCTGCACAAACGGACGAGCTTGGCAGGGATGCCAAGACTAGACATGGCTCTGTATAACTCGTCTCTATACACGCTATCATAGGCAACTTTGAAATCGATAAAGAGGTGGTGCGTATCGATTTTGTATTCATGGGTTTTTTCCAAGATCTGCCGTAGTGTGAATATTTGGTCAATGGTGGACTTTCCCGGCCTGAAACCGCACTGATAAGGACCTATCAGGTTGTTGACGATCGGTTTTAGGCGTTCACATAATACGGCAGACAGAATTTTATATGCGATATTTAGGAGACTTATACCTCTGTAATTGGCGCAGTTCAGGGGGTCTCCTTTCTTCAGGATCCGGCAAACGATGCTGAGGTTCCATTCATCGGGCATACTTTCGTCCGACCAGATTTTACAGATGAGCTGGTGCATGCTCCTTACCAACTCATCTCCTCCTGCCTTGAAAAGTTCAGCGGCAAGGCCGTCGGCTCCAGCAGCTTTGTTGGATTTGAGTTTAGATATCGCTATCCTCACTTCATTCTGATCGGGTTGACGGGAATCTTGACTGCTATCGTCACTGTTGAATGGCTCATTGTGCCTGACAGCGGAATATTGATCATCATCGCCGTTTAACAGTCTGCAGAAGTGTTCCTTCGATAACCTCAGCACCGACTGCGATTCCACTACTATGTTGCCATTTTCGTCCCTGCAGGCTTCTGTTCTGGCTTTGAAACCCTGGCATGTTTTTTTTACCCTTTGGTAAAATTTTCGAACATTATTCCTGCAATAGAGTCTCTCAATCTCCTCCATCGAGCGCTTCTCATGCTCCTTTTTCTTCTTTCTGAGAAGTCGATGTTCCTCTTTTCTCCTGCGCACGTAGAGCTAGTAAGCAGCTCTAGTCCTTCTATGCAGCGCCGCTTTGTACGCCTCTTGTTTTGCTGCATGTGCTTGCCGGCATTCCTCATCAAACCAGGGGTTTCATTATGGTGGGCGAGAGAAACCCAGTACATCAGAGGCGGCATCTCGGATGGCTTGTTGTCAACGCTGCCACCGGTCTTCCGCATTTGCTGCTGGCGGCATAGGACTTAGATTGAGATTAGTAGAAACACGATCGGCAAAGGTTCTGGCGGTCTCTTGCGATTGTAGCTTTTCGACGTTAAATTTCCACACAGTATTTCGTTGATTTCGCTCCGTTCTGGATATCCGCATCCGTACCTTGGCTACAACTAGGTAGTGATCCGAGTCCACGTTGGCTCCTCGGAAAGTCCGGACACCCAGAATACTGGAAGAGTGCCTTGCGTCGATCGCAATGTGATCGATTTGGTTGACGATTTCTCGATCAAAGGAGAGCCATGTTCCTTTGTGAATATCGAGACGTGGGAACCGCGTACTAGCTACGACAAAGTTTCGCCCCGCTGCAAAGTCGATTAGCCTGAGTCCGTTGTCGGATGTGTTGTCGTGCAGGCTGTGTTTTCCGACCACGCTACTAAAGACGTCGTCTCTTCCTAACTTTGCGTTAAAATCACCTAGGATAATTTTAACGTCGTGGCTAGGGCATTGTTCATACGTCTTGTCCAAGAGCTGGTAGAAGTCGTCCTTTAACGCGTCGTCCTTCTCCTCATGAGGGGCGTGAACGCATATTAAGCTAATGTTGGCAAATTTAGCCTTGATACGGATAGTCATAAGGCGCTCGTTCATATGCCTGAAACTCAAGACTTCTTGCCTAAGTCCGTCTCCAATAACAGATCCGCACCCGAATAGACGCTGTCCTTTTTGTTTGTAGCAATCGCCGTAGTAGATGTCGCAGTTTTTCATAGTCCTTTTGCCCGGCCCATCCCATCGTACTTCTTGGATGGCGGTAATGTCTGCTTTGAGACACTCTAGGGCCTCCGCAAGTTGCTCGGCTGCACGTGGTTTGTAGAGGGACCTAACATTCCACGTGCAGACACGAAGATCGTTGTCCTTTTTACGTTTGCTTGGGTCGTCAACAGTAAATTCATCCGTATCCGATGCTGTTGGTTGCTTCGTAACCGAAGGTTTTTTACGTGGTAGGGAAGTTAACCCGACGGCACAACCCCCAACCTGGAGGACCAGATCCTTTTTTAGCAACCCCTAGGACAAGAGACCGGATACACCGATGTCAGTAACCCACTTCGGGGATATGAGCGCTGCCGTTGGCCCATTAAGTGTTCATCCGCCACCATCTCTTTTTCAATACCCTGACGTAGTATTGAAAATCCTTACAGACCTCAGCTTCAAATATGTCGACGCAGCTCCGGTAAAGTTTCCGCTGGCCTGTAGACGTCACCGTTGATTCCATCGGGAGATTATTGTTATTATTACTCGAAATAAATTTTAATTTAATTGTTTTATTATACAAAAATATTACAACTGCTGCAAATTGAACAGAGAAATCGTTTTAATTTATTTGTACTTCTCAATAAACTCATCGCATATTTACGCATATTTTAAAATGAGTAATGCAATGTATTTTGACTTATGGTGAAAATTTTTTTTTTCTAAATTGCAGATTTAACAACTAATGATTGGACTTACTGAAAATAAAAACACAAAAAAATATATCTTATGTTACTTTAAGTGTAGAAACATCATGAGCAGAACAAGTATTTGGCTCATTTCGAAATGTTGGGCCTTAAAATCGAATATTTTCGAAAGTATAAATGATAGGACTAAGCTTAATACACGGTCTTTAAGATCTTTGGATAATCTTTCAGAATCAGTTGAAATATTGTCAATCAATTGCATATTTTTGAAGATATACAACAATTCCTTATACAAACCATTGAAAAGGCCCCTCACGCACAATGCACTTTGACGCGCTCTGGCAAGGTGTTGCGACCGGAATTTTGCTCTGGCATTTCAGTTCTAGATTCACCAGTATATACTAGATGGTATACCAAAATTTGAGTGCTGAAGAAATAACTTCAAAATTGGAGTTTCTGTTACATGTTTCGGGCACTCTGGCAGGGGTTTGCGACCGCCCAATCGCTCTGGCAATTTCACTACACGATATTGTTATATGTGCACTTATATCAGACGTGCACATTCAACATCTTGCACACTGAGCACATTCCTCATTGTTTACTCGGCATCAAATATCGAGTCGCAGTGAGGATTGTTGTTCACGCGAATTCCGTTCCTCTTCTACATCTTCGTGGGAAGATCTAGATAAGAGGAGTTGAATTTCGTGCAATAGAAGTTTTAGAAACTTTAGCTTAAGTAAAATTTGTTAGTTGTAAGTCAGAACTAAAATAAAATACACGTTAAAGAAAACGACGCCGTCGGGAAAAAGCGAAATAAGTCAAGTAATAAAGTAATCAAAAGTGAAAAGAATACGTGTAAAGTATTTTTTGATTGCCTCTACAATTGTTTCGTCGAAAAAAAAAAACGAAAGCACAATAAGCATTATACCCGATATATGTATATGCCGTGAAAATCCAGTAAGTGAATCGATATTAAGTTATCCGGTGAACCCCATTGTTTGGGTTAAGATTTACAAAAGGTGATAAAAAAATAATTTTGCCGATTAAATTTTTATAAAAAAAAAATATATATATAAAAGCATAATAAGCATGATAAGCAGATAAATCAATCAATAAGAAAAAAAAAAACAAAAAAAAAAAGAAACAGCAAAAACAAATAAAAATAAACAATCAGTGAGAAACAAAAGAAAATAAAAATAAGTGAAGCAGTACCATACTACAGTCATCAACCAGGAGGAGAAACAACGTCATCTTTATCAACATTGTCATCGGCCAACATAAGAGCACATTAAAGTTAAGTTATATTTTAGTACTTTTTTTTTATTTTGTATTATTGTTCTAACTTAAACGAAACTATTTTATTGTAAAATGGAAGGTCTTACTGTCACTGAAAAAATTAAAATTGTCTTAGACTTTATCTCGAAATTACCAGAATATAGCAGCGAGGAAAGTAATTTAGTAGAATTCATTGAACGGGTGGACGCAATCATCCCCACGTTGGATGAATTAAACATTAATAATAGAACTGTACTAACAGGGTACATAAAAGATAAAATAATAGGTAAAGCGAGGTGTGCACTCCAAAGACATGGCAGGTTAGACACATGGGAACAAATAAAAGAAATTTTAAAAAATTATTTTACCGAAAGGTTATTTGCTAACTCCTTAATCGACAAAATTAGAACCAGTAGAGTTAGGACTACGATAGAAGACTACTACAATACAATCAACAACTATCTAAGTAGAATTAATAACGCTTATTTACTCAACAACCCACAGAACAATCAGAATATGATCGATTCAAATAATCGCATAGCGCTTGATTCATTTAAATACAACCTACCAGAACCAACTAGAACAGTTATATTAACCGCAATCCAGAAAGTTTACGCGATGCTTTTAAAATAATACTGGAAGTGAATCAGCAAAACTTTGGACCTAATGGTCAAATTAATAAAGAAAAGAATAATTTGATAAATGGGCAAAACTTAAGCTTTAATAACAACCTAAGGTACAATACCAATAGACACCAAAATGAACACACCAGAAGTTTTAATTCAGATAGGTTCAGCAACCAACAAATTAGAAATCTGAATTCCGATAGGTTTAGTAACCAACAAATTAGAAATCTGAATTCTGATAGGTTTAGTAACCAACGAAGTGGAAATAGGAACTTTAGACAAGAGAGACCTCAGACTAGCAACAGCGGTTACAATTATTACAATAATAGAAATCAAAGCGGACAATCCAGACCGAGCAATAACAGAAGCGGTTATTCACGAAATAATAGGACCAATAATTTGGAGCCTATGGATATCTCTAATAATCAAGGAAATTTTCAAATAGAAGCCTCGGAAGAGACATGCCCTATATACCTATAGACAATCCCTTGAGAACATTAAGATTCATTATTGACACAGGTGCTGCATTCAGCTTAATTAATCCAGGCTTATGTAAGTCGAAATGGAAATCAGAAGTAGACGTATCCATTAGAGCATGCAATAAAGAAATTTCAATTAAAACTAAATGCTCGTTTCCGATCTTCAATGAATTTAATGTTCCGAACTACAATGTAGAATTTCTGGAATACAACTTTAACGACAAATACGACGGCCTAATAGGCAACAAAATCTTGTCTAAATTAAATGCTATTATCGACTATGAAAATCGTTCCATGAAAACAGATAATGCTGTTATTAAACTCTTTCTGAACGCTGATGAGGAAGATTATTTTTACAGGTGTCACAAAGAAACCCCCACAGAAATATTCAATAGTGAGATTAACATAAATAACTTATTAGACCACATAAACTAAGATCATTTGAACAATGAGGAGCAAAAAAAATTAAAAACTGTAATCCTTCAGAACAAAAGTGTTTTTTACAAAGAAAATGACGATCTTACCTTCACTAACGAAATCAAACACAGAATTATTACACAAAATAATGTTCCAATTTATTCAAAACTCTACCGGTACCCAGAAATTCGCCGCGATGAAGTAGACAAACAAATACATGAAATGCTAAGACAGGGCATCATAAGAGAATCTAAAAGTCCTTACAATTCGTCTATTTGGGTCGTTCCCAAGAAAATGGACAAGTCAAATATTCAAAAATGGCGGATAGTAATAGACTATCGAAAATTAAATAATATGACCTTTGACGATAAATTCCCAATCCCCAACATCGACGATTTATTCGACAAGCTAGGAAGGTGTAATTACTTCACGACCCTGGACCTAGCTAAGGGGTTTCATCAAATAGAAGTAGACCCCAGAGATAGGGAAAAAACTGCCTTTTCAACTGCAACTGGGCACTACGAATTTAATAGGATGCCTTTTGGCTTGAAAAATTCACCCGCCACGTTCCAAAGGATGATGAATCATGTATTGTCAGATTTTATAAACAAAACCTGTATCGTTTATCTCGACGATATTCTTATTTTTTCTACAGGAATAGAAGAACTTTTAAATTCTTTGAATTTAATATTGAAAAGATTATTTGAAGTGAACCTAAAAATTCAGCTAGACAAATGTTCCTTTTTTCAGAGAGAAACTGAATTCCTCGGGCATATCGTCAGCCCCAAAGGAATAAAACCCAACCCAAAAAAAGTTGATGCGATACAAAAAATTTCACTACCTAAAACGGTTAAGGAAATAAAATCATTTTTGGGAATCACAGGCTTTTACCGCAAATTTATTAGAGATTATTCTAAAATTGCGTATCACATGACTAAATATTTGAAGAAAAATTCGAGGATAAAGTTGAGGGACGAAGAATACATTCATTCATTTAAGCGATTGAAAGAACTCTTAATAAATGATCCTATACTTACTCACCCTGATTTTTCAAAAAAATGCATTTTATTGACGGACGCTTCCAATTTTGCTATTGGAGGCATCCTTATGCAAAACGACAAAGTTATTTCTTATTATAGTAGAACTCTTAACGAGCACGAGCGTAGGTACTCAACAATTGAAAAAGAGCTTCTTGCCATTGTGTCAGCAACTAAGTACTATAGACCCTACATATTCGGGAAGAAATTTACTATAAGGACCAATCACAGGCCTCTTATTTGGTTGGATTCATTGAAAGAACCAAATACAAAGTTACAACGTTGGAAAATAAAATTAAATGAGTACAACTACGACATCGAATATATTAAAGGCAAAGCAAACGCAGCTGACGGATTATCTAGATTACCAAATTTAGAAGTTAATAATAACGAAAGAGACGAAGACAACGACTCAAATTTAGCTACGATACACAGCGCTGCAGAAGATAGTTCAAATTATATACCTATTACCGAAAGACCTATAAATTTGTACAAAAATCAGATTTATTTGTATAAGAACGCCAAGGAAAAGATTGTCCATAAAATCGTACACAAAAAGGTACAGAATATTATTCACATAAGCAATGAAAGCAATTTAATAGAGGTAATGAGAAGAATTCTGATTAATAAAGGGACAATGGCTGTACATTGCGAAGATAAAAAGCTCTACTTACAATTTCAGGATAATTACGTCAAATATGTTTCCAACAATACTAGATTAAAGTTAATCAAAACATCTAATATTTTAAAAGATATTACAGATTATAATGAAATACTGACAATTATTAATAACTCAAATGAAAAAAACAATCACAGGGGTATTAACGAAGTGTACAATGAATTAAAGGGATCTTACTTCTATCCTAATTTGCAATCCATTATACACAAATTCATTAACAATTGCAATGTTTGCAATATTGCCAAATTCGATAGACACCCGATTGAATTCAGAAACGAATTAACTAAAACAGCAAAACAGCAACGATTTAGTCCACATGGACATTTGGTTCCCCGAAAGAAACAAATTTTATTTGACTGCTATCGATAAATTTTCGAAATACGGCACAATTCACAAACTTCAAGATCGTAATTGGCAGTCTATTCTGAAAGTCATTAAAGAAAGAATACGATACTTAGGGCAAATGGACGAGCTAATATCTGACGGAGATACATGCATTGTCAATGCTGCAGTCAATGAATTTCTTACAGAAAATAAAATTGTATTTCATAAAACTACAGCTAGTTTGAAAACAGGTAACTCAGATATCGAACGGTTGCATGGCACGTTAAACGAACATTTGCGCATACTTAATGCATCAGGAGAAAGATCAGAATTAGATATTAAATTAGATAAAATATTAGTTATATATAATAGAACTATACACTCGTCTACAAAATTAAAGCCAATCGATTTTATTACAGAAAATTATAGCAAGGAAGAAATTAATGAGATCTATAGGAATCAAATCATTAGCAAGGAAAATCGGTTTAACGGTGATTATAGACAGGAAAATGGAAACCAATGTGCGGATATTATTCAGAACAGAACTGTAGCGAAAAACCAACCTAAATATAAAAAGTTGAACAGCTTTACAAGAGAGGGCAACTATATCACTGATAGGTCAAATAAAAGGAACACTAAGTATCATAAGAAACAAGTTAAGCGTAGATACAAATATCAAAATTCGTAATTTCATAAATATCTTATTATTTCTTTTTTTTGTCCATCATATTCTATTACAGATGATGTTGTTCTTGTATCTTATAATACAATTTACTCCTATCATAACACAAACCATAGAAGTACTACCCATAAATAACGAGTATGGCTACACTGTCGTAAAACTGGAGGAGCTTAACGTTGTAGACAATTTTACTAAGATTCTGCACCTCGTAAGCGTGACAGCCTATGAAGAAGCAATTAACATAGTGGAAAAAAATATCAAAACTTTCAAGCAAAAACTAACCGACGAAGACTATAATTTGCTTCAAAGAGAAATAATAACAGCAAAGCAAAATCTTGCATCCATAATACCAGCAATTCATGTAAGGCAAAAAAGAGCACTTGTTAATATTTTAGGCTACGGTTTAAAAAAAACTGGCAGGCACAATGGACGATGACGACGCTATTACTATATATGAACATTTGGGCAATTTGGAACAAAACACGAAACAGACAATCGACCAATTAAATAAACAAGTTATCATAAATAACAACTTAGTAAAAAATCTTAACGATATTACTGAACATGTCAACATAGAAGAACGCAAAATTAACACATTCTTATTCAAAATCAATACAGAAACAAATAAAACTATATCCGAAATTGATAATTCTAAATTTATTTTACATAGCTATGCCGACATTACTACAATTAATAAACAACTAGAAAAATTATCTGACATAATTTTGTTAAGTCATTTGAACGTGTTAGGGCACAACATACTAACGGAAGAAGAAGTAGGCAAATATAACATAACAGTAGAAATGCTCCCATATCTTCGAAGTGGAATCTTTTTCAGGAAAAACTTCCTAATCATTGCTATTGGAGTGCCCACTTTTACAAAAGAAAAATTGTATAAAGTTTTATTAATTCCTTTTCCTAATAATAAGTTCGAACAGTTAGATCTAGACACTCAAGTCATAATTATACAGAAAAATAATATCTATACTTATAACGAAAATGTAATGTTGAAAAAAGATCTTAAGCCATATGACAATAATTGTATTAGAAACATATTTGAAAAAGAAAATGTATGTCCATTTAAACATAATAATGAAAGTTCTATAGAAACAGCATTTGAAAACATAATCATTACTAGAAACTTGTTAACAACCAAATTACAACAAAATTGTATCGAACAAGATTTAACTTTAAAAGATAACAATCTTATAAAATTTACAAATTGTCAAATCAAAATTAATAATTCTACATTTGTTAACAAAATTGAACAATTTTTAAGCAGTATTGTAATTCCAACTACATACACCAATTTCAGGAAGCAAATAAATAACGTTACACTCAAATATTTACACCTAGATACAATTAGGAATAGAGATACCATCAAATATATCAATAGCAAAACAACTATTGCAAATCATATTTCTTTAACTTTAAATTTAACAATAATTTTATTTTTATTTGGTGTGGCTGTGTTTTTGTACAAATTTTCAAAAAGAAATAGAAATAATGAAGGAAAAGAAGAAAAAACTAAAAGTAACGAAATAAAAACAAATAATGAAGATCCTGAAAAAGTTAGAGAACCAATTTGTGGTTCAATTTTTAATGCATAAGTAAACTTTTTATGTAATTTTGAAGCCCAAAATGTTTAATGGGGGAGGTGTTATATGTGCACTTATCAGACGTGCACATTCAACATCTTGCACACTGAGCACATTCCTCATTGTTTACTCGGCATCAAATATCGAGTCGCAGTGAGGATTGTTGTTCAAGCGAATTCCGTTCCTTTTCTACATCTTCGTGGGAAGATCTAGATAAGAGGAGTTGAATTTCGTGCAATAGAAATTTTAGAAACTTTAGCTTAAGTAAAATTTGTTAGTTGTAAGTCAGAACTAAAATAAAACACACGTTAAAGAAAACGACGCTCGCGTTTTCGTTACTATATGATTTTTAATTGCGATTCATCAAGCAAAGACTCAAAGTTGACGCTATAATTTTTTTTTCCAAAATTTTTTACAACTTTGAGGCCCTGTAGCCCCTAAAATGCCCGGCCCAGGTCCGCCAGAATTTCACATCCGTGATGTATCCGAACACGACAACCAAAAAATAAGCAAAATTTTGTTGACGAAATAATAATGAAAAAATTTCACCAGCTCTTAGTCTATATGTTGCGGAGCCCGAGTTTGTTGCCATTTTTTGCGCGCTTTTCTCTTCTCCTTAATCATCTCTTTTATTTCCTGCGGATAAGTTTGAATGTAACTGGCCGGCGTTCTCTTTGGTTCGGGAGTATTCTTCCACTTGGCATTCTGTAGGATTTCGACTATCGCAGTTTAAATGCCAAGACTGTTAAAGGTCACCAACCGTTGCCCATCATAGAAGATCTGCTGTTGGAGCTGCAAGGAAGCGAGTTTTTCATTGGGTTAGATTAGCTTACGATACTATCAAATCCCTGTTGATAAACCCTCACGAAAATATACAGCTCCCGATGGCGAATACGAATTTAAGAGGATGCCCTTCGGATTGTCAAACGCGCCTTCATGCTTCCAGCGCATGATGAACAACATTAAACCAAGATGAAAACATTTTTAATCTACATGGACGAAATCTTCATTCCGTGCTGGGATTTCCTGGAGGGTATGCAAAGTCTGCGTGCATTTTTGTCAGTTTTAGAACTCGAAGGTCTTATGCTCAAATTAAAGAAGTCATTCTTTTTTAAGAAAAGAATCGACTATCTTTGATATGAAGTAACTGCAGAAGGAATTAAACCCAGTGAGAAAAAGATAGATGCAGTTTCAAATTTTCCTCAACAGGTAAATCTACATCAATTGCGACAATTTTTGGGTCTCACCAGCTATTTCAGACGGTTTGTTAAAGGCCACGTATTAATCGCTCAGCCGCTTACGATGCTGACAAGGAAGGACGCAGAGTTCAAATGGACAAAACCCCATCAGGAATCGTTCGAACAACTAAAAACCATATTGACAGCCAGAACTTTTTCTAACACCGTACGATCATCAGCAGGAGCATGAGGTGCACACAGATGCAAGTGCACTAGGAATTGCCGGAATCTTGATGCAACGAGACAAAGACTTTCAACTTCGACCGGTGGGATACTATAGCCGACAAACAAACGAATGCGAGATACAATCACAGCTGCGAGCTGGAAACTCTAGCCGTTATGGAACCGATAACTAGATTCGCAGCTACCTTCTCGGTAAGCGATTTAAAGTTGTAACAGACTGCGATTCACTAAGGGCAACAATTAATAAGAAAAACATTATACCAAGGATCGCACGGTGGTGGTTGCGGCTAATGGAATACGACTTCGAAATCGAGTTCCGGAGGAGCAGAGCTATTCAACATGTGGACGCACTCAGCCGATCCCCACACGATGAGCCAGAAGAAAGTGATGTGGTTTCTTTGGACGTGTTCGCAGTAGAAATTGAAACCAAAGATTGGCTGATGACTATGCAAATTCAGGATCCTAAGATGCGTTCTTTTTGTTTTTTACTTAAATAAAATCTTAGCTTTATATATATATAGAATTAGATTTATTCAAAAACTTTAGCTCCAGGCGCCTGCCAGACAGTTGTTGACATATCCTTAGCGGAGCGATGGAGTCGGTTGAGCGACTAAATAAACGGTGAAATGGTTTGAAGCCGCGAAGATTTTCTATTAATTCTGGTGATTCTTAATGGTAGAAAATAACTTCACAAAATTTACTCACATTTATTTCTTACTTGAGGTGAAATGAATGCCCCTGTAAAAGCGTACAAATTTGACTACTTCTATTATTTTGGGGGATTATTCATTAGGAATAATAACCCATATATTGGCCGTTTTTTCATTTTGGTCTTTGGGCGAATGTTCATTAACTTTGGGCGTTTTTCTCCTTTTTTTTGGTCTTTTTTCTTTTGGGAGTTTGGGCGATTTTCCCTTGTGCGATTAATCTCGGAGCCATACCCGACATGTTAGTGGAGTAAGTGGAGGAGTGTAAGTAAATACTTCGGGATCTTATTTAGGAGTGATGGAAAGGCCGATGCTGAGGTATCCTGTAGGAACCGCTAAGTTGGTGTTAATGAAAGACGAGAAGTCGTCGAAGAATAAGATAGAGAATATAAGCTGCTGAAATGCGATTCCTTCATCATTGTTAGAAAAGCTCGCATAGATTGAATGCGCAACACTAGAGCTCACATAAAACGTAATGTTGAGCATGTACTTATCAGAATGGAACAATTAACGCTTTGATGGTTTGCTCATATGTTGCGCATTTCCGCTAACTTGACTGCCATGGTTTGGCGGATCAAGTGCGACATATCCCCACGATCCGTCTGGGAATACCCCCTGATGAGTTTAAGTAGGTAGGGCTGGATCTAGAAGAATCAAGAGTTCACTAGACAATCTTACCTTCGCGAACGGCATTAACAATTAGTTTGTTTGCAAACTTACTTAGATGGTGCTACAGTCCGACGTGGGTCTGGGTCTCAACGAAAAAGCCTCTCCAGGGAGCCAACTGCACCTAGTTGCCCACATCTAGTTACTTGAAGTCCTATTCCACTTGTTCGCGTAACCTAAGGTGTGTCCTTCCTCTACTACGTAAGGTTGATCCATCCGATGTACAGGTCCGAGCCACCTCCGTTGCTCTATGCGTGCTCTTCTCGCAACCAATCTATGAATATATCGCTGTGCAGTCGATATAATCCGTTATATTATCCTGTCCTCCACTTAGCAATGACAACAGCCGCCCGTGAGTTTGCGGTAAGGGCAATACCGCCAGAAGGTTTCACCATTTTTATCGACTGCCAGGCAGCTATAAAAGCGACTATGCCATAGAAATTAAATCAAAGCTTGTGAAGTGTTGTCGAGAAGAGCTTAGGGTTTTTGGAACACAGTACAAGGTATCGCTCTGTTGGGTCCCTGGATACGAGGGTATCCCAGGCAATGAGAAAGCCGACGAGCTGGCGAGAATCGGCTCAGAAGCCCTACTAGAACAAGTCGACCCCACTGTGTGAATCCCGGCTTGCACACTCAAGCTCGTTGCAGGGAATAAAGCCATTAAAGAGGCGAACACAAGATGGAACTCCATGTAAACTTTTGCCATCATCAAGAAGCTATGGCCATCCTTCGACAAAGCAAGGACCGAGAGAATTATTAGAGGAAAGATAGGAAATCCCTTCCCACCCTCGTGAGCATCATCATGGGGCCCAACACTTTGCGGTACCATTTGAAGAAACTACGCCTGACGGAGGAGGAACTCTGTAGAGGCTGTCGTGACGAGGGAGTTTTTGAGGACACTGCCCACTTTCTGTGCCACTGTCCGAGCCTTCAACACTCCAGGAAGAAGTTCCTTGGTAAACATTTCTTCCAGGATCTCGAGGAGGTCTCCGGCGTTTCGACAGGAAAGATGCTGAATTTCATCAAATCATCAGGGTGGTTTGTATGCAGGAATGAAGTAAGTGTCTGAGTTAATAGTTGTTAGTTTCAATGGGTAAGGGATTACTTTTTCCTCCATGGGTATCGCAATGGGTCAACGCTGACCTGAGTGTAGCAGAGAGCGTTCCTCCCTGCCAGCCCACACACCTAACCTATCCTCAACTCTTAGTCTACGTAAGTTGATCTTAGAATTACTCGATCGACCTTTCTCTCAAGGTAGCCAAGGGCATCCGCTATCGCTTTAATAAGGTTCATGTCTCTGAGCCGTGGTGGTTAGTGTTGAACTACTCCGCGTGAGGTTCCAAGTTCAAATCCCAGAAAACCCAAAAAAGCTTTTTCACGGTCACACCTCTCTCGAAAAAGCTTCTCAAAACAAATTGCCCTTCGGATACTAGACTGTAGGCCCCTTCCATTCGTTTAAAAAATATAACGCACACAACATTTGTTGTTTTTGTGATGCTGAATTTTTTAAAGGATCTGTTGTAACGTAAATATTTGGTAGAAGGTGGACTTCCCTGGTCTAAAACCGCACTGGTATAGATCAGTAGGTTGTTAGCTAATGGTCTTAGGCGTTCACATAACACGGCGGATAAGGTCTTGTAAGCGATGTTTAGGAGACTGATATCCCTGTAATTCGCGCTGTTTAGGTGGCCCTCTTTTCTGAGGATCGGGCTAACGATGCTAAGGTTCCACTCATCGGACATATTTTCGTCCGACCATATTTTATAGATGAGTTGTTATATGCTCTCCACTAAATCATCTCTCGCTGCATTAAATATTTTGGCAGCGAGGAAGTCTGCTCTAAAAGCTTTATTAGACTCAATTTTGCATATTGCTACCCTCACCTTGTCAAGTTCGGGTGGGCGAAAATGTTGTGTATTATCGTCCCATTTGAAAACGTTTTTCTGCTTGGCATGATAGGGGGATTTTGGTTATGTTCGCCATTTAACAGTCCGCAGAAGTGTATCGACTGCGGTTCAACTAATAGGTTGAAATTATTTCTGTCCCTGCAAACATCTGTTCTGACGTTAAAACCATGGTATCTTCATTTTATCTTTTGGTAAAATCTTAGAACATCATTCCTGCATTTGAGTCCTTCTATCTCCTCGATCGAGCGAATCTCATGCTCTTTCTTTTTTCCTTTTGAGAATTTGATGCTCCTCCCTCGTAGTCTGCTCATAAAGCTTACGAGCAGCTCTGTGCAACACCGCCGCCATATACTCGTAGGCTTTTTGTTTAATTCCATAAGCTCGCTGGCATTCTTCATCAAAATAGATGTTGTTTTTTTTTGTCGTGGTCGGGACAAACTCAGCATTTCTAATAGGTTTTTGGTCAGATATTGCACCGCTACGACCTCTATTTAAACATATTGACCCAGTATTGAAAACTCGTATTGACATCAGCCCGAAACATGTCGAAGTAGCTTAAAAAGATACATGGTGCCCTGAAGACGCCATTGAGGCCTACGTTTAAAAAACAGCTAGAGTATGTACTTTGTTGATAATAATTTATTAATTAATGTAAGCAGTAAAGTCGAACGAGTAAAGGCTTCATTTTACAGACCGTAATATCGCCGAAGAATTCCATTAGCAAAAGTTATACCTAACATAAATAGTACTTTATACATTATCAAATTGGGCTGAGAATATTACATCACATAACCGCAAAGTCTCAGTGATAAATGGAATATGTGCACTAAGAGTAAGTAGCACTTTGCACACATTCTCGAACCACGTAATCTGTGGCTTCGGTGGAATGTTATCGGTCGATATATTTGCAAAAATAACTGCAAGCACCTCATCAGAATAGCAGGTGCTAGAACTGACACAGGTGCAACAGAATGAAGCATAAGCTTGAGGAAAAAGCAGCAGCGCTAGCGCCTTTCATCTTAGGCCGATGGACTACCCCATGTATTCCGAATACTGAGACCTGGATGTACACAGATGTAGTTTGGCTTACTTTTATATGGCAAGCATGCTGACAGGTACGGTCGTTTTCGCTCATAGCTTCACCGATTCACGCACGACGAAGACGTTAGCATGTGCTTCTTTGCTGCCCTAGAAACAGACACATTGCGGATAGAATTGCAGGACACCACAACGTGGAAAGTAATACAGAAACTAGTGAGTAACTGCGTGAAAGCTAAAGTGATCAAGGAGAGAAAAAAAAATGGCGAAAAAAATGAGCGATTCGCACCTTCCAACGCAAGAAAACTTACAAGTGCGGTAAACGCAAACCGATTTTTGGAGGAGGCGGATCAATCACTAGATATGGAACACCCAGTATTAGCGATTAAGGCTCACTTTAAAAGAAGAAAAAATGATGTGTGCCTCACCCACATAAGAATATGGTTGAAGTGAAACCATGTTCAATAGAATGTATTATTTAAACGCACAAAACGTACACGCACAGGGAGCACACAACAGTTGGTGCATCTATTTAGTTTATATGACCGGATTGACAGATCAGATTGACACAGGATTGAGTTTCGACTCGCGTATTCACTAAGAATCGAAACAGAATAGGATTAAGCTTGACATTTCTTCTCCTGTACGTGACCTTCCTTTTCTTTCTCTTCTTCCTCTATCTGTCGAGCTCGATCAGCATTTATATTCAAAATCTGAATTCTATTCCAATTCGATATGGTATAGGATTGAATCCGGATTCAACTTGGCATGTATACGTAGTAACCGACACCGACCCAAACTCGTAGTTGACTTATGGACATGCGCTACCTATCCATATTTTCCTTACACATACATCTACTCATCGCTCTCTCACGTATATCACTTAAATAGTTGGAAAACCACCTAAGCATTGATGAGTGAAAACCCAATGATTTAAGCTTTTGTTAGCTAAAAGTAAACTGTGATGTACTCTATCAAAAATAAAGCCAGGAACACCCGGTGTTCTCAAGCGGTCCACCATCTATGTACTAACCGCACCTGACTCCGCTTGATTTCGGTGATTGGATGAGCGTAGTTGATCGCTTCATGTTTGATGTTTATGTCGAGGTCATTCCGATTCACTTGTCTCGCTAAAGAAGTTTCATTTAAAAAAAAAATTACCACTTCGAATAGGGATCAGAATATACCCGAAGTAGACATGCCTGTCGTAAGGGGCGACTAAAATCCACCCTCCGTATACCAAGTGTAGCGTATACAAAATGAATGAAAATACAATGAACAAAACGAAAAGATATACCATATTATCCCAGGTGGCAGTCCAGGTTTACTGGAAAATGTACCCTCTACTGAGGGGGGTCCTACGTATTCTGGGGAGTTGCAGTCCTTTAACCCTTTTACAAAAAAATCAAGGGTATCTCGATCGCCACCGTCAAGATCGAATGTATCCGGGAAAAGAAGTCCGCCAGAAGCGCCAATGTGCGAAAAACGAGGCTCAGAGAAACACAAAAGCTTTGAGGAGGAAAATCACGAACTCCGTGTAAAGCTTAACAAAATGGAGTTACTCTACCAGGAGCTTAAGAAAGAGGAAGATTTACTCCGAGAAGAAAATAAGGCTCTAAGGAACTCTTATCTCCAAAAAGAACGCGAAGTTAGCCCACCCTGCTCAGCTAGTCGTGAATATCACATGGATAAAGATGAGCTAGCACGAGAAACGGAGTCAAAGGAAAGACCAAGAAAAAAACCAAAAAGCCGGTTCTTCACCCGAATTCGAGCCACAAAGAGAAGCCAAGCGCAATGAGGCGGGAGCGAAACAAATCCAAATAAAACTACGTCCTCCACCCCCAATAAGCATAATTGGAATTTCGGATTTTAATAGATTCCATTGCCCCCTCAAAGGTACGTTGGCATTCAAGGTAACGTCACTGCGCATTGACGTTTGGAAAATTAACGTCGTTGATTCCGACGGTTACCGAGCAGTGTCCCAGAAATTTAATATGTACTGGGAAGAACCAATGATACACTTACGAAAACAAGCTAGAAATGCCATTGCGTGTTATAGCAAGAGGCCTCCACCCTTCGTGTACCAAAGAAGACATTATGAATGATCTTCCAGCTAAAGGCTTTAAAATTCTTGACGCTGTAAATATTATTAAGAAGGAGAAGCGGCAGACGGAACGACAACAAGAAATCGTGGTTAAGCGTAGACTCTCTGCTGTCGATTATATACATACGTAGTGTTTTTTTTCCTTTCTTGGGTGAAGTGTTTGTTTTTCTTTTGCGGTACCCATCACAAACGGGGTTCCTTGATTTGGTGTACAGTGTGTCCAAGAAGTGTCGGTACATTTTACGATTTTTTTTTAGTGTTGCGATATTCTTTTTGTTTTTTTTTATAATCATTTTATTTTTACTTTTTGCTCCGCTTTAACTCTTGGGTGTGTTTTTTTTTTCTTTTACTCTTGGTAGTGGAATTTTTTCGCAATCGAAAATATTTCGTTTCTTCGTACTTGTAATTCTCTTCTTGTGTTTTGGTTCGGTGTCATTTTTACTTTGGTTTTTCGTTGCCGGTGCAATTAGGGTATACTTTTTAGTAATTTTTGATTTTGCTTGACGTGTTGGCTCTGGTGTTCGGTTCATTATTTAATTATTTTTCACTATGGAAATTAACCGACTGTCTCAGGATGAGTTGGCATATGAAATGCAGGTCCGAGGGCTTCCGGTGAAGAGCGTTGACGAGATGAGGAAGTCATTGAGGTCAGCTCGAGCTCTTTCACGCAGGGGCTCTTTAAATATTGGGATCGAGTACCCTTTTTCTTTCAAGGAGAATGTGGAGGCTGTCAAGGCGAACATTTTAGAACTTAAAACCCTTCTTAAGAATCCTCCAAGTAATCCGAAGTCGTCGGAGTACTTGAAGATTCTGACGAAGGTCGACTGGGCGTTAGGGCGGTCTGATATGTCACACCTCATAGGTTGACCGCATTCCTTAATTGTGGCATCGATACAAGTGTAAAACGCCCTAAAGCGAGGTAAACAACAAAAGTTAAGTAGCAACCAATGCTTACAAAACCAACCAATAAAATCGTAATTTAAAATCGTAAATTGATTTCAAAACAAATTGGCACCCAACGTGGGGGGGCAATAAAAAAAAAATATACAAATATAAAATATTTGTGGGAATTTGTGCTGTTGTTTTTGCGTTGTGTTCAGGGAAGTGTTGTTCCTTTTTTTTTTTCTGTGCATTTTACTTTTGCTGTGCTTTACTTTTCAGGGAAGTTGAATTATCATTGGATTATCGTTGCTGGATTTTGGAGTTTGGAGTGCTTGCATTCTGGAGTCGGGTTTCGCTGGTCAGGTGGATCAGGTGGAGCACTAGGAGACCGGGACAATTGAGTACAACTGAACGGTAGGAAGTTCGCCGATTGTCAAGTAGGTACATTTCTTTTGTTTATTTTGACTTGATTTGGAATTTTGGGTTTGATATTTTTGAAATTTTGGGTTTAAATTTATATGTATATATATCTGCTTACATACACATATTGTACCTTTCGGTATTTTCAAGCGGTTTTCCATTTGCCAGTTTCAACCCCTTTTGTTCATATAAAACCCTTTTTAAATTAAATAAATTGGCCGTGCTCCGGAGTATAGAGCATTTGTAACGCACGTTCGTTGTTTTCTTTCCTATTTGTACAATTTCAGGATCCCCACCCCATTCAATTACTCTAAAAGGTTTTTAGATCCCTTTCAAAGATCTGGTGGCGCCCATTTCCATATCGTGTGTAAACACCCGATTTCGCTGACTCCAGTGAACTCACCCCAGCTGAGTAACCGGGAGAGCAGCATCCCACAGGCTGCTTTTGTTGCACTTTCCCGATCCTCTTGTTATTATCTGTGGCTATCTGTCACTCTCGTTTTCTTCTCTCGCGTGCGCGGCCGGCTTTTGTGTATTTATTTTCTTTTAATTAAACTTTCGGGAGAATTTTGTGCAACAAATTGTTTTAGTCATACGCAGACTAACTGTCAAAAGAACTACGAAGCGTAGGTTAGGTTAGGTAGAAAAGTGCCTTGTGACAAAGGAGTCACTACTAACTTAGATCAACAGTTCAGGTCCATTGTGCCCAATTCTTTAACCCTGGAACATTGTAATGTTAGTCCGCCGTTAGAACTACCCAGATAGTGATATGAATCTCAGGAGGTCCGTCAGCTCTACATTATCAAAGTCCTCCAGCTCCGAGAAAGAGTAACTACCAAGAGTCCTCTTTCTTTTGACGAATAGGGCAGGACAATCACACAGCAGGTGACGAACAGATTCAATTTCTTCTTCGTCCCTGCAACTTCTGCAATAGTCGCTATGCAGCACACCGAGTTGCTCCGCGTGAACGCCAATGGCACAATGATCAGTAATTATGCCAGAAACGACCGCTGCGAAATAACGACTAAGTTTTACCAGAGAGGTTGATCTCTTCTTGCTGGAGGCCGCCCATAGCGCCCTGGCCGTTGCGCATGTTTCCAGATGAGCCCACGTTTGTTTGCTCGACTGGTGGTTTCATCTCTTTTCTTATTCCGTAAGGAACTGATTGGGCTTACTACAAAAAGAGGGCCCGCGATAAGTGCAGCGCTGACCCCTTCTTAGCAAGCCCATCACCCCTTTCGTTTCCTTCGATATTCATATGCCCTAGTACCCAGCAGAGGGTCACCGAGTTGGCTCTAGATATCTCGTTTAAGATTTATTTGCAGGTTCTCACAAGCCTCGACCTAATTACAACAGAATCCAGATACTTAACGGCTGCCAAGCTGTATAACTTAACACCAACAGACGGTGCAAACAACACCTGCACACGCGAGCCCCGAGGAACGGAAATGCTGAACAAGCGTCTGGTGCAATCGATGCACATCGACTCGTTCCCACGAC
This sequence comes from Brachypalpus laphriformis, assembly GCA_945910035.1. Classification (NCBI taxonomy): domain Eukaryota; kingdom Metazoa; phylum Arthropoda; class Insecta; order Diptera; family Syrphidae; genus Brachypalpus; species Brachypalpus laphriformis. The sequence continues at coordinate 38,402,889 of OX246755.1, forward strand.
AGCGAACAACAGCAGAAGCTGAGTTAGGGAAAATTAGGTGATAAGCATAAGAAATCGAATAATGTCAGTTTAGTTTTTAAGTTTACGCGAAGCAATAAAGGTCAAGGCATTCTGCCTTGGGATTTTTTTTAATAAATTATATGGTATTTTAATTAACTGGCGCCCAACGTGGGGCTGCATTCTGTGACACTGTAAAAATGTCTGTTAACACAAACTTCGAGTGAACTCAAGCAATAACCAAGCTTAGAATCAGTGAAAGTGTTGTGAATAAAAATAGTGGACAACCAAGCCACCAAACAACGAAATAAATAAAAATCGTGGACAACCAAGCCACCAGACAGTGAAATAAATAAAAATAGTGGACAACCAAGCCAACAAATAGTGAAATAAATAAAAAGTGGATAACCAGACCACCAAGACGACAGTGTAGTGATAGGGAAAACAAAGGCCCCCGAGTAGTTCTACTAACCAAAGGAACAAAAAGGAGTCAGGAAAATCCTCTGACAGCCGCCCTAACCAACAGAAGCAGCCAGAACCTACCCTCAAAACAAAAAAAACGTTAAGAAGAAATGCCACAAGAATTCATTATTATATTACTGTAAGTCAATAGTAATCAACTTAAGTAACAACAAAAGTACATATTTTATAATATTTATATGAAAAACATATCCATAAACCACATTCTATCTATTTGAATAAAAGTAAAATACTTGCAATATCTTAACGATTGTAAAAATACTGAATAGTGAATTTATATTCTAAATTATAGATTTAAATAATTTTTTTTTGCTAAATTATTGCTCTGGAAGCAAATACGCTAGCTAAAAAACATCCATTCTCATTACTTGAACGAGTGATATATTGATTCCCTCATTTAACAAAACAAATATCTTTTGAAAAATGTCAAACCCTAATAATTTAATACGACCAGCTCTTCTAGAATTGCCTGCAGATAACGTTGCAGCTCCTCAACCTCCTGCTCCCGTTCCTCCCCCTGCTCCTAATGCAATTAACGACGACATGATTAGGATGATTTCACAACTAGTGAGCGAAGCCCTTCAAACACAGGGACGGCAACTTTTCAATTCCATCATGAACTCCGCGTCCGATATTAACAACGACATAGATCAGCCAATAAACTTGAGTAACGATAGGAATTTGTCTGACATGGACAAAATACCTGATGTGGTGAAAAGCCTCAGAGAATTCTCTGGCCAGCCACACGAATTTAACTCATGGAAAAAGAGTGTCGATAGGATACTCAAAATCTATGAACATTTAAAAGGTACCCCCAAGTATTATGGAATCCTATCGGTTATCAGAAACAAAATTACGGGCTACGCAGACGTCGCCCTAGAATCATATAACACCCCACTAAATTGGGAAAAAATGTCAAAATGTCTTACCTTACACTATGCAGAAAAAAAGGGATTTAGGAACCCCCGAGTACGAAATGACAACTTTGGTACAGGGTAGTAGTACGATTCCTGAATTCTATCAGGCCGTCTACCACCATTTGTCGCTTATCCTAAATAAGTCAGGATCAATGGATATGAGTCAAGAATCCTTGAATGATATGACTCAATGTTACAGGGACAAAGCACTTAATACCTTCGTTAGAGGGTTGAAAGGCGACCTGCCTAGGCTACTCAGTATCCGCGAGCCTGCTGACCTACCGCAAGCTTTGCACCTTTGCTTAAAATTACAAAATGTCGATTTCCGGGCTCAGCATGCAAACAATTCACAATCAAGCACCCGGAAAACATTCCAACAAACACCGCCTCCAGTTCCCCCTAGAAGGAACAATTTTTCACATTCCGGACCAGCGCCAATTCCCGCACCGAGGCGCGAATTTCATCCTGAGTTACTCCATAACCCTCGAAATGCTCAGCCACCCCAGTTTTACAGGGAACCACAGTACCAGCCGAAGCACCAATATCCACAGCAACGACCACCGGCAAATCAACGCCCGCTTCCTCCTAAGCCAATGGACATCGATTATTCCATCAAATCCCAGAAGGTTAATTACCAGAACAGACCTCGTAACCAACAGATTGTTCCACAGAAGCGCCAACATTCACAACAGATCCATCAGGCACACAAGGTGCAGAGAGTCTACCACACCGATGGGCCCGACCCAGATGAGCAGACACCGGAAGAATACGAAAATGAGATAGAACGAGAAGACCAAAACTATGATCAGACATTAATGAATTACACTGACTCACAAGATGACCCTGACCTTGACGAACCGGAGCAACTCGACGATATCTATTTTTTAGACTAAGGCCCTCTTCGCTTCCTTACTTCGAACATATCGCAATAAGCGGAGAGACACTAAAATTCTTAATAGACACAGGATCTAATAAAGACTACATCCAACCCCGGCATATCAGGAACCCTCTCCCGAATGAAAGACGTTTCTACGTTAGATCAGTCGGAGGGAGAGTAAAAATTACATACCACTCATTTGTACAATTATTTGGCCGTAATACAGATAAAATAAAATTTTTCATTCTACCCACTCTTATCTCGTTCGACGGTATAATAGGCAATGATACTTTGAGAAAATTAAACGCGGTCATTCATACAAAAGATAGTTATATGACTATTTACCCAAACATATCAATACCACTCAAGCAGCATATTTCACAATTAATTAATAACATTACTCTAAGAACTTCTCACATGAGCAAAGAACAGTCGGACAAACTCAAAGGTATAATTAACGACTGTCCTAATCTCTTTTCTGATCCTGACAAGAAATTAACTTACACCACCACCGTAAAAGGAGAAATTCGAACGACAACCAACGATCCCATTTATTCAAGATCATACCCATACCCGATGGCACTCAAGGGAGAAGTCGAAAAACAGATAAACGATCTACTAAAAGATGGCATCATTAGGCCATCTAAATCGCCTTACAACTCTCCAGTTTGGGTCGTTCCCAAAAAAATGGATGCCTCTGGGGAAAGAAAATATGGCATGGTGATCGACTACCGTAAGCTAAACGCTGTTACCGTTGCTGACAGATACCCGATCCCCGAGATTAACGAAGTTCTTGCCAACCTTGGCAAAAATAAATGGTTTACTATAGTTGATCTCAAAAGTGGCTTCCATCAGATCCCACTCAAAGAATCTGATATTGAAAAAACGGCTTTTTCCATGAATAACGGGAAATTCGAATTCACTCGTATCCCTTTCGGGCTAAAGAATGCCCCCTCCATTTTTCAAAGGGCTTTGGATGATATTCTGAAGCAATACATCGGGAAGTGCTGTTATGTTTATATCGATGACATCGTCATCTTCGAGAAAGACGAGATTGAACATCTCAAGAACCTGGAAATAGTGTTCAAGACCCTAGAAGCCACCAACATGAAAATACAGTTGGACAAGTGCGAAGTCTTTCAAGAAGAAATAGAATTCTTAGGCTTTGTCATCGGTATAGACGGCATTAAAGCTAATCCCAAGAAAGTCCAAGCGATTGTCGACCGACCGGCCCCCAAAACTCTTAAAGACCTCCGTTCATTTCTCGGTATGTCAGGATATTATCGGCGCTTCATTTAAGATTATGCAAGACTTGCGAAGCCCCTGACATCCCTCTTAAGAGGGGAAGATGGACGAGTGCCCAAGAACCTTTCAAAAAACAAACCCATTCATCTAGAGCAAGAAGCCTTAGAAGCATTCAATAAAGTCAAAAATTCACTTATTTCGGCAGAAGTGATTCTGTCATATCCTAATTTCAAAAATGAATTCGAACTAACCACGGATGCTTCGGATTATGCTATCGGGGCAGTCCTCTCTCAAAATGGCAAACCAATCACATTCCTCTCGAGAACTCTAAACAAGACCGAGGAACATTATGCAACAAACGAGAAAGAAATGCTCGCTATTATATGGTCACTGAATTCATTAAGGAACTTCCTCTACGGATCTCGAAAAGTGAAAATTTTTACCGATCACCAGCCTCTCACTTATGCCTTGAGCAACAAAAACACCAACAGTAAAATGAAAAGGTGGAAGGCTATTCTAGAAGAATACAACTACGAACTCAAGTATAAGCCAGGGAAAGCAAACGTAGTGGCTGACTCCCTTTCAAGGTCTCCCCTCAAGTAACCGAAATTCATTCAATGACCCCAACCGAACATAGTGCCGATAGCTCTTCTGATAATCAATTAGTACTAAAAATAGGCGCAGATAACAGTTACCAAATTAAAATTCCATTCGAAAATTACACAAGACACATTTTTATCACACCAGAATACACGGAAACAGACTTAGTAAACGCATTCAAGAGATACTTGAACCCTAATACTATAAATGGACTCCTGACAAACGAAGAAACTATGGGTAGGTTAGGTTAGGTTAGGTTGGCTGTCCACACGAGAGTGTAGACACACTTAGAGCAGCGAAGGTCCTTTGTGATACCATGGATCAAACCATTAGGCCACTCAGGGACTAACAAAACCAACCGGAGCTTTTGACAAAGCGATGGATGCTCATGACGTCCAAGGACGCCAGATCGCTGAGGTCGTCAAGGAAGGGGGACCCTAGGTGGAGCATTCTTTTATGCGACAGGGCTGGACATGTGCATAGGATGTGAAGGATGGTTTCCTCCTCCTCCTCGTCCCTACAGCTTCTGCAGAAGTCATTGGAGAAGAGGCCAAGTCTTTTGGCGTGTTGGCCTATAAGACAGTGTCCAGTTAGAACACCGACAACGCAACTGATTTGTGTACGCTTTAACTTGATCAGATCGCCACTACGTATTTGATCCAGCTTAGGCCAGATCTGTCTCGAAATGTGACACGTTGAACCGTTTCCCCATCTGAGGTTGGTCTTGCTAATAGCGTTCAGCTTTAGTAGATACTTACATGTAGCGAGGGGCATACCCAGGGCTTGCCTTTCAGGCAAAATCCTTAGAGTGGTACCCTGTCTGGCGAGGTCGTCAGCCCTGCAGTTACCTGGAATGTCTCTATGGCCCGGCACCCAGCATAGGTGAATGTTGAACTGCTCTGTCATCTCCATAAGAGATAGACGACAGTTTAAGGCAGCCTTTGAAGTGAAGGAGAACGATTCCAGGGACTTGATTGCCGCTTGGCTGTCAGTGAAAATGCTAATATCCCTGACAGATAATACATTACATTTCAGCCAGGACAGGGCTTCTTTAATCGCCATGATTTCCGCCTGGAAAACGCTATAATGATCAGGGAGGCGGAAAGAGATGCTCAGATTGCGCTGTTCGGAGAAAACACCACAACCCACCCCACCCTCCGTCTTAGATCCATCTGTAAAGAAGTGAATCGAACTACCATCGACAGGGGGGAGGTGTCCCATATATCCCGGTTAGGGATGCTCGTACGGAGTTACGGTCAAATCTCAGTTTCGGCGGGGTGTAGTCCGTGTTTTCGTGTTTGAAGTTGAGAAGATCAAGGATCGAGGAGTGGCCAAAGCGATAGCTAGACCACTGAGAGGAGGCTTTCAAGCGGATGGCCGCACAGGCAGCCAACTGTTTGCCGAAAATATCTAAGGGTAGCAGGTTGAACAAGATGTCCAGTGCCGCGGAGGGAGTAGTTCTAAGTGCACCACTGATGCAGATGCATGCAGATCTTTGCACCTTAGCTAGTTGAGTGAGGTGGACAGCCCTTTCAAGAGCAGGCCACCATACGATCACGCCATATAGTAGTATAGGCCTGATAACGGACACGTATAGCCAATGGGTGATTTGAGGTTTAATACCCCAGCTCCTACCTATAGCCTTTTTACAGGAATAGAGAGCTACATTAGCTTTCTTGACGCGCTCTAGTAGATTGGCCTTCCAGTTTAATTTCCTATCCAAAATAAGACCCAGATATTTTGCGTTTTCAGAGAAGGTGAGACTGGTGCCATTTATCAAAGGAGGGTCTATGAGGGGAACTTTATATTTCCTCGTGAAGAGAACGAGTTCCGTTTTATGGGGGTTAACCCCCAGTCCACAATTGGAGGCCCATTTGGTGAGCCGAAGGAGAGCATATTGGAGGATATCCCTGAGAGTGTCCGGGTGTTTACCGGAGGAAGCAATAGCAATGTCATCAGCATAGGCGATCACTCTACAACCTGACGTATCCAGGTCCAACAGTAGTTCATTAACTACCAGGTTCCACAGAAGAGGTGATAAGACTCTACCTTGAGGTGTACCGCAGCGAGCAATTCTTCTGGCCGATGCACCGCCCAGCTGCGTGTTAATAATCCAGCATGTAAGCAATTGATTGATCAACACTCCGAGCGAGGTATCCACTTTCAGATTTACAAGTGCGTCGGTAATTGCCTTTGGTTTGACATTGTTAAAAGCTCCCTCAATGTCAAGGAAAGCCACCATGGTGTATTCTTTGATGCTCAATGATTTTTCGATGATGCGCACAAGCGAATGTAAGGCAGTCTATGGGTAAGATACAAGAAATTTACCCGCTTCACTTCAAAGACTACCGTATTAGATTTACCCAAAAAATTGTGGAAGACATACCCAGCGAAACCGAGCTACAAGAAAAAATCCTAAAGATACACCGACGCGCTCATCGCAACGCCGAAGAAAACCGAATTCAGTTGCTGGAAAACTTCTACTTCCCTAAAATGTCTTCAAAAAATAAAGCCTTAGTAAACCGTTGCGCAACCTGTAAAGAAAATGAATACGACAGGCATCCTAATAAACCACACCTGAAACCTACACCCATCCCTAATTATCCTGGACACACCATTCATATCGATATCTTTTCTACCGAAAAACAACTTGTCTTAACGGCCGTCGATAAATTCACAAAATTCGCTCAGGCTAAAATCATCTCTTCTTCTTCTTCTTCTTCCTTTTATCAGCGAGGCTATGATCCGAAAACAAGGGATCACAACCCTCCCACTTCACCGCATTTCTACTGATCCGCATGTGGGGTTCGCCTATTTGACCTCAGAAAATATCGGCAGGCCTGCCGATTTTGGATCACTCGGTTACTGAGGCCAATGAAATGCCGATGTCGTCGCATTTGTCTGATCCAGGCGTTTATAGGCCTGCCTTTCCTACATCGCGATGTCTTTGGAACGTGCATTGATATTGCCTTTTTAACAGGGTTCAAATGATCTCTTCTTTGAACGTGGCAATACCAACTGAGCCGGTCACGCTCTATTTTTTGTACGATGGTTTCCTTGATGTGAAAGCTTCCACGGATCTTCGAACTTCTTATTCGATCAAGCTTTGTCACTCCTGCTGTCATGCGAAGCATCTTCATCTCAGCTGCGGTTAATTTACTCTCATACGTTTTGTACATCGTCCAACATTGTGAACCGTATGTGAGCGCTGGACGCACAGCTGCGGTGTAGAGCCTTCCTTTCAACTTAGGGGGCATTTTTCTGTCACAGAAGATAGCGGAATTTTCTCGCCACTTCATCCACCCTACGCTTACACGATGATTGATGTCGTCATCACAAGTTGCTTTGCTATTGATCATAGATCCCAGATATTTGAACTTTTCGCACTTGGGAAGCACTGTTCCATTCAAATAAATGTCTGGAATAGGCCTGAGTGGATCAGAGAACGGGCAGCACAAGTACTCTGTCTTTTTTGAACTAATGCGATACCCATTTCCCTCCAAAACGTCCACCCACACATCAAGTGCTCGTTGCAGGGATGTAGGATCCTCACTCATGATGGCTCCATCGTCAGCAAAGAATAACTGATGTACCTTGGGGTCCATCACTTTACCTTCAAGCAGATAATCAAGGACTGTAATAAAGAGCAAAGGACTTAAAACGCTTCCCTGGTGTACCCCGACTTTGATTGGGAACTCTTCGGTTACTCCAGCGGGGCATCTTACTTTTGTCTTTGCTCCTTCGTACATGTCCATAATCATCTGTACATAGGTTTCTGGAACCCCTCGATGTCTTAGCGCCACCCATATCAGATTTCGTGGTTGTCTGTCGAATGCCTTTTCAAAGTCAACCAATACAATATGCAAATCCCTTAAGGAATCACGATGTTTTTCCATTATGATCCTTATACTTTGGATTGCATCTGTGGTTGATTTACCCGAGACAAACCCGCACTGATCATCAGATAGCCGTATTATTTTTCGCAGTCGGCCACCTAATACCCGCTCAACGATCTTCATGGTGTGTGACATCAGCTTGATCGAACGGTAGTTATCACAGTTTCGTGTATCACCCTTCCCTTTGTATACAGGGAGAAGGTAACTTTCCCTCCATTCATTCGGCATTGGATCACCTCTCACGAATTTGGAGATGAGAATTCTGAGCCATCTGAACCCGATATCTCCCATCTTTTTCCAGAACTCAGAGGGTATTTCGTCTGGCCCAATCGCTTTTCGTTTTTTGGAGTATTTGACCGCCTCACTAACTTCTTCGACTGTAATGTCGGGTATTTCTTCATAGTTAGGGGTGGCTCTTGGAAAGTATAGCCGGGGAAACTGTTCATTCAAAAGCTCTTCACAATACTGCCGCCACCTCTGCAGAATTTTGTCGTCATCCACAAGAAGCTGACCATGAGCATTGTTAATGAACTTTGGCGAACGAATCTCCTGAGCATTCTTCCTTCTTTGGGCGGCTATTTTGAAGATAGTGGCACTCTTGTTCATATTGTGTCTTCGCAGCTCCTGGATAGCCTGGTTTGCATCAGCAACCGGGGAAAATATTTTCTCCAGCTCCCGATACAGGCCCTCCGTACTCTCTGCTTGAAGCTGAGCGCACTTCTTCTTCGCTTTTTTCTTGCAGCATCTGTATTCTATTTCGAGGCGAGCTTTTTCGTCACTATTATTAGAGGGGCACTTTGACCAAGCTTTGAAAGCCGCTTTCTTCTCATTTATCACTTTCTTAGCTTCATCACTCCACCACCATGTTTCTTTGGCGTGTTGATGGTGGCCTTTTGAAGCTCCTAGCAGTGATTTGGCCTTCTTTAAGCAAGTTCGCTGTAGGGAATCCCACATATTTTGTGCTCTGCACTCTTCATCCTCAGCTCCGTTGATGGTGTGAGAGAGGTAATTCTTCATTACGAAAACAAAAGCCTCGCCTTTTTCTTTGTCCAGATTGTACCACTTGATTTTCTCAGAGACCCTTGTTTGTTTGCTTTTCTTTGGTGTTTTCATAAAAATTTCTGTTAGCAGGAGACGGTGTTGTCGAGCGATTGCCTCTCCCAGGATCACTTTGCAATCTTTTACCCGAGGCTTCATGAAACTGGCTACCAAATGGTAGTCAATCTGAGTTTCATCTCCACCACTGCTGTAAGTGATCAGGTGTCGGCTTTGTTTGATGAACATGGTATTTAACACGATAAGACCGTGTGATTTGCACATGCTTAGGATGTCTTCACCAGGAAGGTTCCTGGTGCCATATCCTAGTCCTCCATGGCAGTCTTCATAGTCTTCGTTTGATTTCCCGACATGTCCATTCAAATCTCCTCCAACAAACAGAAATTCTTCCTTTGGGATGTCCTTAAGGAGATTGTGGAAATCTAGCCAAAATGCATCTTTATCTCTCTGATTGTACCCATCGTGGGGAGCATATGCACTGACAATATTCCACACCTCTCCTTGTATTACTAGTTTGAGAGACATCAAACGGTCGCTGGACTTCGAAATGCTCAAGACGTTTCCAAGTAGACCTGCCGCAAGGATGATACCGATTCCGTTCCTAGCCTTTTCCGTTCCGTAGTAGAACATCTTGTAATCTTTTGTCCTAACGTCCAAGAAACGCGCCCGATTCCCGGTGTTTTTCCATTTCGTCTCTTGTACACACAAAATGTCCACCCGCCTTCTATTCATCATCTCTTCCAGCTCGTAACTTCGACCGGTCATGCTTCCAACGTTCCAACTCGCGACCCTTAAATTGCGTCCAAACTGTTTCATTATGTTGCTAGCCCCCGGAATCCGTATAGCTCTGACCCGAACATTTCTGCTCGGTCCAGGATCAGTACCATGCACAGCAGTGGTAGTGCCTGGCGGGGTAGTGCCTTTCCTTTTTGCAAGTATTATCATAATGATACAGTTTTGCAATACAATTTTTGCACCATATTGCGATGGTGTTTGTTGTTTGACACGTGCATGCTCCTGTTTTAGTATTGTTTGATCTTTCTTTTATGACACCGGTGATCTCCAGTCGTGTCAACCCACGGACTCGCATGCACACTTGTGGGAGGGTTTTTATGGTAGCATATGTATCGCTAGGCTCACTTGGGTGTTATATTGCCTAGATCTGATTTGTCCCCTTAGTCGCCTTTTACGACAAGCGCTAGTTGTTGGGGGGCGCTGCAGTGATATTCTTAACCCGTCCCTGCACAGGTAGGCTAAAATCATCTCATCACGCTCAATCGAAGACATTAAACGACCATTACGAGATATCATTTTCTTCTTCTGCGTACCCGAAGTTGTTGTAATAGATAATGAGAAGGCGCTAAATTCAGCCTCAATAACATCAATGCTAGAAGATGACCTTCAAATAAATATCTTTAAAACCCCTCCATATAAAAGTGAAGTGAACGGTCAAATTGAACGTTTCCACTCCACATTGTCTGAAATTATGAGATGTCTTAAATCTGACGGACCTCCACGGTCTTTTGAAGAACTCCTAGAACGAGCCGTGAATGAATACAATTTCACTATCCACTCAACCACAGGTAAGAAACCGATAGAACTCTTTTACGGACGAATACCCAGACTAAACCCCGAACAATTTGAAAAAACACGGTTGACTAACATCGAAAGACTAAACAGGAGAAGAACAATAAATACCATAACAAGAAAAGAAAGCCAATTAAAGACTACCAAATAGGGCAAGTTATTTTTGTTAAAAATAATAAACGGATAGGCTCGAAATTAACTGGCAGATACCGACAAGAAATAGTTAAGGAAAATAAGAACTCTACAGTAATAACCGAATCCGGCAAAGTAGTGCACAAAAGTAATATTAGAAACTAATATTTATCTTTTCAGATGTGCCTTTTGCACCTGTCAGGCAACTATTCAAATATTGGACTTCTCAAACGCACAAATAGTGACCTTTCACGTTGGACAGACGAAGATACAGGACGGAAATTTCAAACTAATACACGTCATTGACTTGGACCAATACGACAAATTCATATCCACAATAACCCCAATCCTTAACCTTGAATCAACCCAAAACCATACCATATTTCCTTTGCTATCACATGAGTTGCAACAAATTAAAAATCTCTTGCATAACTTGAAACCGCGAATTACAAAACGCTCTTTAAATCTTATCTGCAGCGCATGGAAATGGATTGCTGGTAATCCAGACCAAGACGACTTTGTCACCATTAAAGAAAAAATCACAGACGTTCTAAAAAATAATAACAAGCAGGTTGTCATAAATCAATTATATGTACAATGAGAGAATGAATAATATCACTAAATTTCAAAATGAAATACAGAGATGGTTAAAAGAAGACAATAAATTAAGTTTTGAAGTAATAACAAATGTACAATACAAAATTAAACTTGTAAAAGAAGAAATGGAAAATATTAACTATGCCATCCACTGGGCTAAATTAGGTATGATCAATTCATTTATTTTATCCAAAAACGAAATAGAACTTGCTACAAATATTTTAAATAAGCAACAGTTGCCCTATAACACAATAGAAGAAGCTTTAGATTTCTCAGAAGTAAAAGTCATAAGCAATAGTTCAATAATGCTCTTATTGTAAACATTCCTTTAACAACAAATGAAATTTATGAAAGTCTTGTGATTAAACCAGTAAAAAGGAATAATATTGTAACAGAAATTTTATTTGATGTAATTCTTAGAAATAATGAAGAGATGTATGGAACAGTAAAAAAATGTAAAAGTTATAACTCTCTATCCATTTGTAATTTCAAAGACATTGTTAGCATGAGAAACGATACATGTATTCCGAGCTTCCTCAACAGCCTCTCAGCTATCTGCAACATCGTCAATAGTCAGCATATTCCAACCATAGATGAGACTTCAACTGGAAACCTATTGCTAAATCAGTTTGTCGGAACCCTACAAGTTCAGAATACTACCCACAGCCTCAATGGAACATTCCTAATAAAATTCCACAACACCACTGTAAACATCAATACAAGATCATTTATTTCCAGAGAAGTATCAACGACGAAAGTATTACCGGCAATACTCCAACCCAATCCAAAGGAGAAGAATTACAGGGAATTACTATCATTGGAAATGATGAAGGACCTACATATCAACAACACACATGAAATCCGATTATTACGAACAGAGAAAAACGCACATCAAGTAACCACCTACTCGATCATCTCCTGTCTCGGAATACTCGTCATAATAACCACGATCCGTAAGCTTTTACCTAAACGAAACAATACCAAGGTCACCATCCAAATTCCAGAAGAAAAGATCCATGAGAAACATCCCGAACTAAGAACGAGCGTATCACCTAACGCGCCCCATCATCTTGAGATGCCAAAGCAAAGGTTTAACAACCTCCCATATTTTTAGCGATTGGGGACAATCGCATTTAAGAGGGGAAGACTTAAAATCAACAGACGGTGCAAACAACACCTGCACACGCGAGCCCCGAGGAACGGAAATGCTGAACAAGCGTCTGGTGCAATCGATGCACATCGACTCGTTCCCACGACAGCGAACAACAGCAGAAGCTGAGTTAGGGAAAATTAGGTGATAAGCATAAGAAATCGAATAATGTCAGTTTAGTTTATAAGTTTACGCGAAGCAATAAAGGTCAAGGCATTCTGCCTTGGAATTTTTTTTAATAAATCATATGGTATTTTAATTAACTTATATAAAGACAAGGTCTCGCGTATAATTTCAGCAGCCTGTATGACGGCTGTGACCTCGTTCCAAGACATTGGAAAGTTGCCGAGGTTATAATAGTTCAAAAACCGGGAAGGCCTCCTAACGACAGAAAAATCGTACAGACCGATATCGTTCCTGCCGATAGTATTTGAAAAGCCTTTATTAAAGCGCCTACAACCGGTCATTGAAAAAAGTCGTTTGTGTCCCGACCATCAATTCGGCTTCAGAATAAAGCATTCCACAACTGATCCTTAGAGGAAAAAAAGATATGTTGTAGCGTTTTTCTGGACGTCTCCCAAGCCTTCGACAAGGTATGGCATGAGGGATTGAAGCTTAAGTCAAGATAGGTTCTTCCGGAACAATTATATTAGATTTTAGTATCCTATCTTGCGAACAGATTATTCCGTGTTAAACACGGATCGTAATACTCCGAATTTAAGGAAATCGCTACCGGAGTACCACAAGGAAGTGTTCTTGGTCCGGTCTTGTTCTTACTTTACATTCGAGATATGCCGCAATAAGAAGGCACTGTCGTAGCTACGCTCGCGGATGATACGGCTAAATTAACAACAAATAAATCAGTCGATTCAGCAACTGCAAGGCTCCAACGAGCTTTGGACAAAATTTGCGAGTGGATAAAGATTCGGCGCATTGCTCTCAACGAGACCAAATCAACTCATGTTAACTTTACTTACAAAAAAGTGAACAACCCCCCCATTTTCATTAACTCGGTACAAATACCGTATGCAAACCAGTCAAAGTATATAGGAATGACACTAGACGCGAAACTCAAATGGAAGTTGCATGTGATAAACAACCGCGACGTGCTTTAAAAAAGATTCAGACATATGTATTGGCTACTTGGAGGACAGAGAGTAGTGGTGGTGTTTAGTGAGTAAAAATCTCGCACTACTGTGTGCACCGGGCAAATAGTGTCTATAAAAAAAAAAAGTGCATGCTTTCTTCTTTCTTCAGATTTAGTCAGTAAGTGAAGTGTTCACCTTATATAGTCTCCTAATTACGTCGTAGTGTTTTATGTCAATTTAATTTCTGTAAATTAATTTTTGTGAGAAATGGGACAATTTCGATTAATTGCTGCGAGAGCAAAACAAGTATCTAGGTTTAGCTTAAATATAGTACGATGGTTATCAATTCCAAGAGCTCTTGATCAAAACGAAGAATGCAAAGTGCTAATTGTTGGGGGTGGCTGTGGAGGGTGCGCTATGGCAGCCAAATTGTCCTCAAATTTGGGAAAGGGTGAAGTTATCGTGTTGGAGCCTGCTGATAAACATTACTACCAAGCAATGTTCACCTTGATTGGTGGTGGTATGAAACGTTTAGATCAAGCGTGTCGTTTGATGTCTGATGTGCTTCCGAGAAATGCGAAGTGGATTAAGGAAAGGGCTGTATTCTTTGACCCTAAGTCGAACACTGTTATAACGTCATCTGGGGGAAAAATAACTTATGATGTCCTCCTTTTGGCAACTGGCTTAAGTTTGAAATATTACCAGATTCCTGGCCTAGAGGAAGCTCTCAATATGTCCAATGCAAGAGTATGTTCAGTTTATTCGCCTAAATACGTTGAGAGAACTTATGAAGTGCTACAACGCGTGGAAGAAGGCAACGCGATTTTCACATTTCCTGCGTCATCCGTCAAATGCCCTGGAGCACCGCAAAAGATGGTATACATCTCAGAGCACTACTTTAGAAGGACCAACAAACGGGACAAAATACATATTATCTACAATACTTCCTTGCCAGTGTTGTTCGGCGTGAAACATTATGCCGATGCATTGTGGCCAATTGTGGAGAAACGAAATATTAAAGTGAATTTAAGAAGAAATCTCATCGAGATTCGTCCAGAGCAGGATATAGCAATGCACTGAGTTAGTTAACGAGACTGGGTTTGTTGATGTAGATAAGTCCACCATGCTTCATGTAAAGCATAAGAATGTCTTTGCTATTGGAGACTGCTCGTCTTCCCCGAACTCCAAGACCGCCGCTGCTGTCGCAGCCCAGTCGCCAGTTGTTTATAGCAACATCATGGCTATTCTTAGTGGCAAGGAACTAGAGAGCTTTTACGATGGCTATGCATCGTGTCCACTAGTGACTGGATATAGTAGTTGCATTCTCGCGGAATTCGATTATACTTTGACTCCTGTAGAAACATTCCCTATGGCACAGAACAAAGAACGCTATACCATGTTTTTACTAAAAAAGGAATTGCTGCCTGCTCTCTATTGGGAAATTATGCTCCCGGGGCTTTGGAATGGCCCAGCTGCAATGAGAAATGCTATGTCAGTATTCAAAGCTCGGAAATAGACGCATCGGATTGTTTATATTGTAAATTTGGCAAAAAGTGAAAACTTCAAACCAGCACATCAATTTAACATAAAATCTCGTGATAACTGTTCCTGCACTGCAACGGGAAGCAATGAAAATTAATAATATTACAAAATAAATTGTCACTTTCTACTAATTAATTTCTCTTATTTTTCAACATTATTTCTTTGGCAAAGTATACATGTTTAAGTACATATTTGTATTTTCAAGCATGGAAGACAGTCTAAATAGCTCTAAATATTTTCAAAGTTTTAATGTGGAAGTCATAGCCTGTTGCATGATTATAGCACCACATTGTAAATATACAGTTACTTATGTAGGTACGTACTGTCGATTACATTAAGACAACTTGCTCGTAAATTTTGTTTCTAAACATTTTTCTATTATTCTGGCAATGTTGCCTTTTCTTTTACTTAATTTAAAAATTGTACCAAAAATTGTACTAAAACACTTTTTCTAAGCTGTCAATAAAGAAAGGAAGTGCTTTTGTTTCTCACCTTTCTTTTTCACCGCGAACCTTTGCACATCTTGCTGAATCCATTAAAATCCTGGCAATCTTTTAACATTCGCAACAATTGCGAACAAAATTGGTGACCCCGACGTGATTGCTAAGATTCTGCAAAAAAAAGAAGGAAAACTTTGTTCATCCCCAAAATAATTTTCGCAACCAAGTGATATAACCTCAAACAATGGCAACTAAGGCAGACGCTCTCCGCAATAGAAGGAATGTGTGCGCAAGGCAATTGGATCGCATCCAGGTATTCGTTGCTACAAAGGCTGATGCAGCATCCGCAGCAGAATTAAGCGTTCGTTTGAAGGCGCTTGAAATGTGCTTCAACATCTTTACAAGCGTACAGTCTAAGCTGGAGGACGTTGACCCGGACGAAGTTAAAAAGGAAGATCGCTCAATTTACGAAGAACTTTATTACACCAATCGTCCAATGCTGGAAACACTACTTGCTAAGGCTGAACCCCAGATAGCCGTGGTAAACGTCTCATCTGCAAACATCAAAACGGTATCCGAAGTCATCAAATTACCTAAGGCTAACATTCCTACCTTTACAGGCATTATTACCGAATGGATGTCATTTTATGACAATTTCAATTCACTCATTCACTCCAATTCTAGCATTAGTGATGTTAGCAAATTTCACCATTTACTTGGATCTTTAAGCGGCAGTGCAGCAATGATAGTGAAGTCTTTGGAAGTTACAGAACCAAATTATACAGTTGCTCTCAAGATGTTGCAGGATCGGTACGAAAATAAGAAGGTAATTGGACACGAACACCTAAGGCAAATTTTTGAAGCTCCGCCAGCACAAAGGAACTCCGCATCATCACTTCGGAATCTGATCGACACTGTCAACGTTCACTTACGTGCCTTAAAATCATTGGGACGACCAACGCAGCATTGGGATGATCTGATCGTTTTCATCATAACATCAAAGCTGGATGGATCAACGCTGGGCAAATGGCAAGAAGAAGCCCCTGCAGACCGACAAGCCACATATGATGAGTTAACAAAATATCTCAACAAGCGCAGTCAGATACTGGAAGGGATGGTAAGCCAGGTGACGGTGACAAAGGTAAGTGCTATCAATAAGGTAGACAGTAGAATGGGAATTCCTCCTCGTTCCTTTGCCACAACCCATAGCATGCAACATTGCGCCCTGTGTTCAAAGCCTGGTCATACTATCTCCAGATGTTTCCGATTCCTGCGTTTATCTCCCGTGGAAAGGAATTATCAAATTGAAGCACTAGGGCTCTGTGAAAATTGCCTTAAAATTAGGCATGCCAAACCCAACTGCACGTCATCCAACTGTCGCAACTGTGGCAAGCAGCATCACACAGCACTTCATGAAGATTGTATGACATCTTCACTTAAAGTCAATGTGAGCGAATACGTCCCTCGTACATCCTCCAAGGATGCTTCGACCCTGCACTCAACATTTTCCACTACACGTACTGAGGCAACTGCTATTTTGGCTACAGCAATAGTTTATGCCATTAACTGCCAAGGCTCTCCTGTTGCGTGTCGCGTACTGCTGGATTCAGGATCGCAAATAAATTTCATTAGTGACCAATTTGCTCAACGTATAGGCTCAGTCCACACAAAGACCACTCAATCATTCTGTGGCATATCTTCATTTAAGAAACAATCATATCATAAGGCCTTTCTTACTATCAAATCGCGGATAAACGATTTTACCACGTCTATTGAAGCGCTCATTCTGCCTAGAATAACGGGTCTCCTACCTTCCGCAAAGATCAATACTACTGGCCTTAACATACCAACTAACCTAACATTAGCGGATCTGACATTTCAAATTCCTCAGAAGATCGATCTGCTTATTGGAGCCGAACTTTTCTTCTCTCTACTTTCCGATGGCTTAATACGATTAGGAAACAACTCAACACTTCTTCAAAACACACTTTTTGGGTGGGTCGTTACTGGCAAGTATCCAGCTACTCTTGACCACCAACCTCAATGCAATTTCGTCCCTGAAAATAAATTTGAAGACAGCTTGTTAGGACAACGTTTAAAGGAATTTTGGGAGATCGAAGAACGCTCGATCCCAGCAAACCCTGTTTCTATGCATGATGTCGTTTGCGAGCGCCACTTTTTAGAAAATGTTTGCCGTCTGGAACATGGAAGATATCAAGTGAGATTAGCCTTTAAGAATGATCCTTCTTCATTGGGAAAATCTTACAACGCGGCCTTGCGTCGTTTCCTTCAGTTGGAAAGAAGGTTTAAGAGGTGTCGTGATATTCGACAGGAATACAACAGAATTCATTAATGAGTACATAGAACTGAATCACATGGAGCTTGTCGAAAACATTGATCGTTCAAAACCACATTATTACCTCCCTCATCACTGTATCCTTAAGCCAACCAGTAGCACGACAAAGCTCAGAGTCGTTTTTGACGGTTCTTCTAAATCCGACAGTGGGAAATCTCTTAACGATATTCTCATGATCGGCCCAGTTGTTCAACCAGACATATTCTCCATCATCCTTCGTTTTCGAATGTATCGCTATGTGTTCACCGCTGATATCACAAAGATGTACCGCCAAGTTCTTGTCGACCCAAGAGACCGCAATTTCCAGCTGATTCTGTGGAGGGATTCTGAAGAAAAGCCAATATATACTTACCGCTTGCGTACTGTCACTTATGGAACCTCCTCGGCCTCCTACTTAGCAACACGTTCATTAAATCAGTTGGGTATTGATGAAGCGCACGATTTTCCTCGTGCCTCTAAATCAATTCAATGCGATTTTTACGTAGACGACATACTTACAGGCTCGGACTCCTTGCATGAAGCACAAAAAACCCAAGGTGAACTGATTGCGTTGTTAGAAAGGGGAAAATTTGAACTCAGAAAGTGGTGTTCCAACTCAACTGATTTATTGAAAAATATTCCCACTGAGCAGAGAGAATCGCACTTTCAATTACAAAATACTAGTGTGATCAAAACGTTAGGTATCATCTGGGAACCTGATTCAGACACCTTTATGTACAAATCTCAAGACCTACCGCATAACTTAAAAATAACAAAGAGATCCATACTATCAGATATTTCCCAACTATTCGATCCACTCGGACTTATTAATCCAGTGATCGTGCTATCCAAGCTTTTCATGAAACAGTTGTGGATAACCAAGTTATCTTGGGATGACCCTCTTCCCCACGAATATAAGGAAAGGTGGATAGACTTCCGTCAAGAATTTAGTCTTCTTCAAGATCTGCACGTATCTCGAAGTGCTATTACAACACAAAAGAAAGGAGCTCAGATACATGCTTTCTCTGACAGGTCCGAGTTGGCATATGGAACCTGCATCTATATAAGATCACTCCTTGAGGACGGCACCGTGCAAGTTAAGTTAGTGGCTGCAAAGTCAAAGGTTGCTCCCACCAAGAGTACGAGTTTGCCTCGTCTAGAATTATGTGCGGCTAAAATGATGGCACAATTTGTACATAGGATAATACAAATCTTGAACATCGATTTTGACAACATTTTTTATTGGACGGATTCTTCGATTGTGTTAGCTTGGATATCAGCTGAGTCTTCAACTTGGAAAACCTTCATTGCAAATCGGGTTGGCACCATACACGAGACAACTTCACTACAGCAATGGCGACACATCGACTCGAAACTGAATCCTGCGGACATAGTTTCACGTGGAGCGCGACCCTCGGTTCTAATAAAATCGGATATGTGGTTTTACGGCCCAACGTTTTTTTAACTAAGCCAGGAGAATTGGCCTTCTCTCAGACCATCTTTAGATAATATTAACGAGGACGTATTAGAGCATCGAAATGTGAAGATTGTACTGTCTGTCCAAACAGAACCTGATTTTATAGCATCCATAAAATTTTACACATCTTATTCAAAACTACTCCGCGTCATAGCATATATCTACAGATTTAAATTCAACGCTCTTACCAAAATTACCAGAACTAAGAAGGCATTGGTCTCAATTACTGCGAGTGAGATTAAGAATGCGCTGAGAGTCATCTTAAGGCTAATTCAAGGTATCTGCTTTGGTGAAGAGAGAGAATCTTTGAGTAATAACACCGAATTGTCCAAACGAAGTAGTCTGCGATCACTAAATCCATTTTTGGATGCTGACGGATTGATAAGGGTTGGTGGAAGAATCCGTTATTCGAACCTAGCATTCGACGCCAAACATCCAATATTATTGCCAATGTCCCACGTTTTCACCTTTTCTCTAATGCGATATTTTCATCACAAGCATGGTCACCTGGGTCCTCAAAATCTGCTTGCAGTTGTTCGCCAACAATTTTGGCCTATAAACGGGAGGTGTTTAGCAAAAAGGGTGGTGCGTAAATGCATTTTATGCGCTCGATGTCGCCCAAGACCTTGCTACCAGCTAA
Source organism: Brachypalpus laphriformis (assembly GCA_945910035.1). Taxonomy (NCBI): domain Eukaryota; kingdom Metazoa; phylum Arthropoda; class Insecta; order Diptera; family Syrphidae; genus Brachypalpus; species Brachypalpus laphriformis. Next base: position 38,422,945 of record OX246755.1, read on the forward strand.
TGGGAGATCTACCAACGTCTCGCGTACTTCCAGCTAAGCCCTTTTCAGCAGTCGGTGTCGATTTTTGTGGCCCAATCTTCGTACATTATCGTAAGAGAGGAACCGTGCCTACGAAAGCTTACGTGTCGGTATTTATATGCTTTACTACTCGAGCGATACATCTAGAGCTTGTTGAGGATCTCACCACTGCGGCCTTTATAGCTGCCCTCAAACGTTTCGTCGGTCGTCGCGGCTTATGCTCCAAAATATATAGTGATAACCGGCTCAATTTTATAGGAGCACGAAATGGACTTCATGAAATTTATGAGCTCTTTATGAAACACGAGAAAAATACTGAAATATTAAATATGTGCGCAGAAGATGGAATCGAGTAGAAGACAATTCCTCCTAAGTCCCCTCACATGGGTGGTCTCTGGGAGGCCGCCGTAAAATCTGCCAAGTTCCACATGAAGAGACTGATGCATCTGATTTCACCAACTTATGTAGAACTAGTTACGATTCTTATTCAAATTAAATCAATTTTGAACTCACGGCCTCTTACCCCACTTTCAACTGATCCTAATGATTTTAGTTTTCTAACACCTGGTCATTTTCTTGTAGGTGGTCCCCTAACAGCAATTATCGAGGAAGATGTTAAAGACGATAATCTTAGTAGACTATCACGCTGGCAAAGGACGCAATGGATTACCCAACAGTTTTGGGCAAGATGGTCTTCAGAATATTTGCAAGGACTTCAAAAACGTACCAAATGGACCAATACGTCAAAAAACATAAACATCGGAACTCTTGTCATTCTTAAGGATGATAATGCTCCTCCTCTCAAATGGAAAATGGGACGAATAGTGGAGCTGCAATCTAAAAATTGTACCAAAAACTGTACTAAAACACTTTTTCTAAGCTGTCATCTTGCTAAATCCATTAAAATCCTGGCAATCTTTTAACATTCGCAACAATTGCGAACATATATGCATTTATAATTTTTTTTTTTTATGCCAAGTTAGGGGTGAAAATCTATTATAGATTCTTGTAGCCCGTGCTACGAATTATGTCTGGCTCCATGCTCCTGGAAAAAAACCTTCGCTTCGGCAACGCCAGTCAAAGCAGGTTTGAAATACATTTTTCTGTACTGTACATATACTTATATGATTCTGAATACGTGTTATCAGTCTTTAGATAATCTATATTCATTTTATGATAAACTGTTCACTTTCAATCAAAAAATAACCGTTAGATCCCGGAATTGTTGAAAAATGTCCTTGAGAAGCGTTTCATAATTTTAGTACCACCATTTATTTTTAAGTTCTCCATCGGGTGCATTTAAATGTAGAGTTTGTGAATACAAATTATTGAAAGTGTTGCATAAATAACAGGGCGCGAAAAAAATTTGAAGTGGCATTGAAAAGGACAAGATATTGGCTCTAAAGGAATTTTAAGTGACATCAAGAATCGACAGATCCATAGACAACTGATCCCAACAAAATCATTCAATTTACTTAACGCGTTTAACCAATCATCTGCTTGAACTGATAGTCGGTTTGCTTACCATTATGCTCCGAAATCTAAGTCCACCAAAATAGTGTAATGAAACTCGACTTTGGAAGTTTTATATATATATTATGATAAAATTGGCTTTTCGAAGGGAAAAGTTTATAGGAGAAAATGAAAACACATGCGATCTTTGTGAAATTCGAAAATCAACTTTATTTTATTCTTCTTTTTCTTTTTCTATCTTAATTCCATTTTCTTTGCGCCCCCTATAACTGGATCCACGTAGCTAAGTTCATTTTAACGCCATCTGCACATTTATAACACTGCACCTCCCTTTAAGCTTGAGACTCCTGGTCATGCTGGATGAACGGAGCTAATTTCTCGTAGTGCAGTACCTTCCTACCTATTTAAGTCTTAAGTAGACGGTGATAAAAGTTGTAATGTTGGGTCGCTAGGACATTCCGCATCTACGTGCAACGAACTTAAGCAAGAGTGGTGAGTATCCCCTACTTTTCCTGTAATCTGCCCTTGAGAGTCTCCCAAGCCATGAAGATTTATTTTGTGTTTGCCTAAGGCAGTGGTTATGTAGCAAGCTAGTAATACTCGCACTCTCTTGGGCTTTCAAGCTGGTCGATTAAAATTTAGCTAGCTAACGTTTCAGTTTCTGTTTGGTTTCAGTGAAGTGCACAGCATGTCGCTTTTTTTAGACGAAGCAATTTTATTAACAGAAAGTCCGTGCTTGAGATTCACATTTTTAAAAAGAGAAAAACAGCGTATCCATCCTATAAACGAATTGCGGTCTCAGTTAGGTGAATATTACCACTTGCACAAAATGTCTAAGGAAGATGGAGATCGGTTTTTCCAATATTACCGAATGAGTTCTTCCTATTACTGTATTCTTTTGTTGTCCCACAGACAACGTCGTTTCTCCACTTCGCTTATTATTTTTTCACAGGCATTGTACCCTTAGCTAGTTAACGCATGTCCCACAGACAACGGCGTTTCTGCACGTAATAGCACTTTTCAAGTAAGCTCGCGCTTGCAAATGAAATTGAGTTCACTGCAGAAAATGTAAAAGCGCGAGCTACTGAGAGCGTAGCAAGAAACCACATTAGAAGTCGATGACACATCCATGAGATACCATAAAGTCTACGCCCAAAATGCACTTTTCCGATATATTCGCTACATCGGCCGTAATCGTAGCACTAAAGTGCCCAACTTTGATAGGAAGAAAACTCTTACCTTTGACCTTGATGAAATTACCGGATACGCTTTGGATGAACGTATGACAAGGTGACAATGACCGAAGCTGTTGTTGAGTAAGTACGGTGGGATAAACTATGGTTCTTATAGGACCGGAATCGACTACAAATTGGCAGGGAGTGCTACCCAAATATTCAGTAACAAAGAGAAGGTTATCTCCACATGTACCAATTCGGATTGGAGCTCCATTCAGGTCAATTGTCTCTTTACAGTTTACGGGAAGAGTTGGCTGTAGAAGATTTTTGGACTTAAGTTTTCGTTTTTGAGGTGGATAACTGGGGATCCTTTTATTGGAAATAGGCACAAAGTTTTCTCTAGTTACTCGTATTGCCTGCAAATTGGGAGAAACAGTAACCAGATCGAATTCTAATTGCATACCCACCTGTTAGTCGGGATCATTGGTTGGATGAACTGTGACAATATCTCGTTTGTTCAAATAGATGTTGTGGTGAATTGCCGGACAGCTTATAAATCCAAATCGCCGAGAAGCGTTGTACAATTTTACATTACCTTGGTAGCGGATGTTTTTATCATGTTGTGTTGGTGTAACTGAGCGGTTTTTTGTTGGGGCAGTAGGGGGTAGCGTTGTCGGCTTCTGTCCCGTTAAGCTGACAAATTTTCGTTTCCTGTTTTCACTTCTTCGCTTGTCAATTTATTTCCTTTACAAACCATGTTCAAGTGTGTCGCGTACAGCTACCAGCAAAGTTTCCCATCGAACTCCATAAGTGGTAACACGGGTTTGGAAATCGTATTAGAAGAGAGGTTCCCCAGCTCGCTATGGACGGATGTTTGGAGGGGTTGCTGTGGATTGCTACTAGAGGTTTCCTGCGCTTTTTTGGTTGATGATCCGAGAGGACGTATAGCTTCTCCTGGACATGGGTGGAGGCTAGAAGAGAAATTTCTCGACTCCGCATTGTTGGACGTATCGATGCGCTGCTGTGGATAGCTAAAAGAAGCTGGGCGCGCGTTTTGGGTTGAAGATCCAAATGTTTGATTGGGTGGAGGAGGCTCTACGGTAGATTCAAAGACACGTTCAGCAAAGGTTGATGAGCTTAGCATGCGTTCGATTTCGCCGATTCTTTTCTCAAACGTAGTGGTAAATTCTGTCAAACGTGCTCCGAGGTTAAGCATTACTTCGAATAGAGTCGCCATGTTTGCATTGAAGCGTGGGCCATTCATTTTCAGAATATTGGATTACAAATCCCACATCTGACACCAATGTCCGCTATTACACAGTGACTCTTGAGTCACGACTATTTTTAAATCACACAAGTGCAAACGAGAAAGAAGATGAGATAGGAAAACAGCAACCCGGAGAATCGTGGGTAGAATTTCGTTGCCTCTTTTTGACGTTTCTCATTTTCCTTGTTCGTTATTTTTTTTTTTTACTTTATTTCTTTTCATCGCCTGTAGAGCGTAGACGTAGAAACTATAGAATATATTAAATTAAATGTCTCCAAAATATTTTTATACATATTTAAGAACGCAAGAACTACAATATTTCTCTATACATACTGCTGTCGGTATCCATACATTTCAGAGCCAAATATTAAAAATGTTTGTTTAAAGAACTCTAAACACTTTACGACGAAAGAAAAATAAAAGAGAGCTGTCAAATTAAAGTCATGGAAAAAAGTCAACGTGTAATAGCGCGAGCCTCAGAATGAAAGTTCAAAATAGAATAGAGAAAAGAGTCATGACTCAAGAGTCAGCTTGTAATAGTGGACTTTTCAAAGGGAAAAGTTTATAGGAGAAAATGAAAACACATGCGATCATTGTGAAATCCGAAAATCAACTCCATTTTATTATTCTCTTTCTTTTTCCATCTTTTTTTTTTTTCTACTCACTAAAAAAACACTTCTCCTCAAAATTAATACTACAACTAAGCCAGTGCTTATCCAGTAGTTTTATTTTCGCTTACGAGAATCGTTATTCTAGAAAAATATGATCGTATGTGATTAAAAATAAATGTAGCACTTTAGACAGGTTAAATTCCAATGAAAGTTCCTGCCTTTTTCACGACCTTCATGTGCTATGACGCGAGGTCAAAAGGTTTTGTCCTTTGAAGACGACGTATTGAATTGTTCGCGTCAAGTAGTTGAGTGATAGTACGGTTACAATGGCCGTGAACACGATCTTTGTGTTCACGCGCAAATTTTGTTATCTCTTCGACGACGCTGGGAATTCCCAGATCCCGATGAGTATCTTCGTTACGTACATACCACGGTGCGTTAACGATCGTTCTAAGAACTTTATTTTCGAAAGTTCGTATGATGTTTCTATTGCTTTTCTTGGTACAACCGCATAGTTGTATACCATACGTCCACACTGGCTTTAGCACTTGCTTATAGATAAGCAGTTTGTTATGTAGGCTCAACTTCGAATGTTTTCCGAGAAGCCAGTACATTTGTCGGTGCGATTTCCATTTGAGCTTGACATTTAGAGTCAATCCTAGATATTTTGCTTCGTTTGCGTACGGTATTTGAGCCGAGTTTAGATATACAGGCAATCTATCCACTTTTTTGTACGTAAAGTTGACGTGAGTAGATTTGCTTTCATTCAGCATAATACGCCAAGAATTCGTCCAAGCATGGACTTTATTAATAGCATGTTGAAGCTTTCCGGTTGCTGCTTCAATGGTATCTCCCGTTGTCAATATCGCCGTATCGTCCGCAAACGTGGCGACGACACAGTTTCTTTCTTGCGGGATGTCACGCATGTAGAGTACATATAAAAGTGGGCCAAGGACATTTCCTTGTGGGACTCCGGCTGCAATCTCCTTGAAGTCAGAGTAATCAATTCCGTGCTTAACACGAAAGAGTCTCTCGGTGAGGTACGATCGCAAGATTAAAAAGAGTTGCCGTGGCAGTAGTCGTTGCAATTTATATTTCAAGCCTTCGTGCTAAACCTTATCGAAAGCTTGTGAGACGTCAAGAAATACACCACAACAAATCTTTTTTTCTTCCAGAGCTTTCAATCACGTCAGTTATTTTGTGGACTTGGTCAATTGTAGAATGTTGAATTCTAGATCCAAACTGATGGTCAGGAATGAGATGTCTTTCGTCGATTACGGGCTGTAGACGTTTGGAAAGAAGTTTTTCGAATATTTTTGAGATAACCGGCAATAGGGAAATAGGCCGATATGATTTCTTCTCATGTAGCGGTTTGCCTGGTTTCGGGACCATTATAATCTCGGCGACTTTCCATTGCCTTGGAACATAAAGCAATCTGAACGAAGCGTTGATCAAATAGAGCAGTTTGATAATAGCTATATTCGGCAATTCCTTGACTACCTGCGCCGTTATCAAGTCGTAACCCGGAGCTTTTTTCATCTTTAGACTTTTAATCACTACCCTCAGTTCAATCAATGCAACTTTTTTTACTTTAAAGTTGTCAGATGTCGTCACTGGGGAGTCGGGCGTTAACGAAGGGCCGTCGAACGGCTTAAACGTTTCTTCTAAGTGCAAAGCAAAAAGTTCTGCCTTTTCTTTGTCGCTCTTGGCCCAGTTTCCATCGACTTTCCGAATTGGTGGTGCTTGCATTTGAGGTTTCCGGATGCCTTTTAGCGCTTTCCAAAGCGAATAATTTGATTCTCTTTCACCGGAGAGATTTTCAAGGTAGGTCGCTATCTTTTTGCTTTTAAATTCGCGAATACTATCTCTAAGCCGATTGCATAGTCGGTTAAGGACCGTTTTATGCTGCGGTGCACGAGTGATTTGCCACTTCTTTCGTGCTTTTCGTTTCTCCCTCACCAGTTCAATGATTTCTCAGGGATACTTTTCGTTGCGGTTGATCTTATAGCTTCTAGAAGGAGTGTTTCTCCATGCCGCTCTTTGTATTGCTTCCACGAAACGATCAATTTCGTCCTCTAGTTCACAAGGTGTTCTAAGTGATACATTTAAGGCGATATTTGTTTCGCAATCATTTCTAAAGCCCTCCCAGTTTGTTCTATTGCTAGTGAGTCTTGGATGTCCTTTTTTCTTGATCAGCGCTTCTCGAAGTAATAAAATTACCGGCGAGTTGTCAGAAGAGAGATCAAAACATTCTTTGACTGAAACAAACTTCTCGTAAATGCCTTTTGTAACAAAAAAATCGATAAGATCGGGAATTTTTTGTAAGTCAGTTGACCAATAGGTCGGTTTTTCTGTCGAATAAAAACAACAACCGAATTCATTTGCCACTTCGTAGAGAATTTTTCCTTTAGAAGATGTACATCTTGAACCCCAGAAGGTGTCCTTCGCGTTGAAATCTCCACCAATAAGAAAATTTAAACCAAGAGCATTGAAGAAACGAAAGTAGTCGTCTTTTTCTAGTTTGCATCGCGGCGGACAGTAAACAGACGCTATATTGTAACTTAGGTGCTTATTTTTAACCCTAACTGCGCACAACTGAAGTTTTTCCAGCTCTATGCTTATGTCGACCGAATGTTCGATGTTAGTTTTAATGAATAAGGACGAACCGCCCCGCACTCTATCAGAAGGATGATAGGCGTGATAACCAGCGTAGCCTCTTATCTTTATCTGCGATTCCCTTGTTAGATGGGTTTCGGAGATCAAACATATGTCGATATTTTCTCTTATTAGAAACATTTCTAATTCGTTAGATTTTTGTAGGAGTCCGTTTGCATTCCATGTTACTATTTTAAGCAAAGAGTTCATATTTACTTAGATTTAGATTTATGGTTAGCCATACAAAAGCTTTCGACGTTACTGAGACGTTCGAGAATCCGTTTGTTAATTTCACATTGTTCCTCGAACTTAGCGTAGATGCAGTTTAGAATTTCATTCAACGGATCGGAGGGTGATCCGACGTTTCGTTTGGTTGCTTTGACTGCAGCCTGAGAATACGTCAGACGTACGGGGTTCGCTGGCTTGTCAGAGGTTATTTTTCGTTCAGCCTTTTTAGGGGACGACTTTGACGTACGTTTACCCGGCTTAGAAGGCTGATTGACTGTTTCAAGAGTCTGCACTGCTGATTCGAGCGTCCTTTCAGTCGGCTTAGGAATCTGTACAACTGGCTTACGAGACCGCTCAGTCTGCTTAGCAATACGTTCTTCCGACGTAGGAGCCCGATCGACTGATTTCGTTCCCCGTACAATCGGCGTTATCGATTTTTTCCGTCGCATCAATTCCTTAGCGACCTCGCAACCGCGATAATTTGCTGGGTATCTTCCTTTGCAGTTAACGCAAGTAGCTTTTTCATTTGTGCTCAAATTGCAATTTTCCGAAGAGTGTTTCCCAGCGCACTTAACGCAGCGCGGCTCTTTCCGACAGTACGCTTGTGTATGATTAAATTCTTGGCATCGCTTGCATTGAGGGATTGTCTTCGTGTTGACACGTAGCGGCTCTATTTTAACGACCATACTCATGGTTGTACGAATATTGAATATCTTTTGCTGGCTTTCCGTTTTATGGAATGATAGCACAAAAAGCGGAAGCTTACGTTTCAATGTAGTTTCTTCACCACGGTCTGGTCGTTTTCTCTCTTTTTTTAAAAGGTTCACGGCGTCCAGAATGTTATAACCTCTAACGCGTAAATCATCTATAACGTCTTCTTTAGCGCATGATGGATGAAGCCCTCTAGCTACGACCCTCAAGGGTCTCTCAGACTTGTCTTCGTAAGTATGCCGTTGAATTTTTTCCTTATTTAGCCTTTGAGATACAGCCCGATAGCTCTCAGCGTCATTAACCTTGATTTTCCACGCATCGTTTCGCAAGGAAGTTACTTTAAATTCACTAGCGATCGTTGTTTTTAGAATTTTCCTCAGAGAATTATAGTCGGCAACGCCTGTGATATTTATTGGTGGAGGAGCGCGTTTGCTTTCAATTTGCTTTTCCGGTTTCGGCTGCGCTTTGCGATTAGGTTGCTGTTGTGGAACAACTTCAGGCGATGAACCGGCCTTACGTTTTTTAGATGGTCTTCGTTTGAGTGTCCAATCCGTTTCGCGCGTGAGTTCTTCTTTATCCGTGCTGTAGTGATGGCTACCCGGAGAAGGCTCACAGTGGATAACCGTCTGCGTTTTTGAAGACTCGTTTTGAGATTCAAGTTTATCAAGTTTGCTTTTGAGATCTCGACACAACATCTCCATTTCGTCGAGCCTCTTTCGGAGTACGGCGTTCTCCTTTTTCAGAGTACTCTCTTCGAAATCTTGCGTTTTCCGAATTAACATATCCGGATTTGCGAGACTTTTATTTTGCGCTTTAGGTGAAAACTCCTGAGGCGGAGATCTTTGTAGCCTCGAGCTTTTCCTAAATGGGTTGATTAAGTTCTGATGCAATAAATAGCTCTCCCGAGAATCTGCAGAGCATGCCTCTTGCGAGGGTGGATTTTCCAGTTGAACTGGGCTGCCACCTGGGGTAGAATTACCATTAGTTTTGTTCATTGCATGATTGATATTACCGTAAGAAAGACGGCGGGTTGGCATTTTAGTCGCCTTTTACGACAGGCATGCCTACCGTGGGTATATTCTGTCCCCTATCCCACAGGGGATTTTTTTCCATCTTAATTCTATTTTCTTTGCGCCCCTTATAACTGGATCCACTTAGCTAAGTTAATTTTAACGCCATCTGCACATCCATAACAATATATTCATTCATTCATTCATTTTTTTTCAATGGCCCGCTAATCCTTCATGAGGGTCGCGGTGGTAGGATGCTCAGGTGGACTCTCCATCCTTCTCGATCCTCCGCCATCGACTCCAATTCATCAGGGAGAATCCCTAAGCGGCTCCAAGAGAGATGTCGGACTTGATCCAACCATCTATTTCTGGGCCTTCCGCGAAGTCGTCTACCTGATGGTACGGCAACCATGGCGCGTCTTGGAAGCCGGTCTGGGGGCATACGCACTACGTGACCAAACCATCGAAGCATAGATCGTTCCGTTCGGAGAAGTAGCTGCTCAACGTTGAGCGCCTCGCGTACTCTGGTGTTGCGCACTCGATCCCTACGAGTTATTCCAACAACACCGCGAAGGAACCTCATTTCGGCAGCTTGTATCCGCGATCTTATTCTTTCCGTCACTACCCAAATTTCATGACCATAGGTGAGAGTTGGAACATACACCAAGTTAAAAACCGATAGCTTAGCTTGAATACTAAGTTCGGCCTTCCTTATAACTGATTGGGGAAGCTCTCTCAAAATTGATCCAGCCTGACCAATTCTACAGGATAACTCGGCATTGCTCCTCCCATCACTCGTGAATAAAACCCCGAGGTACTTAAACTTCTCCACCCACTTCAGTGGGACTCCACTAACATGCAGAGTGCACTGAATGGGTTTTTTGGAAACGACCATTACTTCCGATTTGTTCACGTTGATCTTCATTCCAGCATCATCACAAACGGCTACAAACCTTTCGAGTGCGCGCTGAAGTTCGGTTTGAGAGGACCGAAGGATGACCAAATCATCCGCAAAGAGCAGATGACTAATCCTTAGGTCTCCCACTTTAAAACATTCCCCGGCACGGCTGCGCTGCAACATCCAATCCATATATACAATGAAGAGGAGAGGTGACAAAACGCACCCCTGGCGGAGTCCAACGCCCACAGTGAAAGGTATTGATTTAACACCGTTTATCCGAACACAGCTTTTACAGTTTGTATATAAAGACTGAATAGCCCTTAACAGGGAACCATCAATCTCATACTCCTGCAGAACACTCCAGAGTTTGCCTCGAGGAACCCTATCATATGCTTTTTCCAAATCCACAAAACAAGTGTAGACAGGTTTGGCATATTCCCAGGCTTTCTCAAGAACCATTCTGAGAGTGAACAACTGGTCGGTTGTGCTTCTACCGGGACGAAAACCGCACTGCTCATCCCCCAAACTGTCCTCAACCACAGCTCTGGAACGCTTTTCTAGCACCTTAGCGGAGATTTTTCCAGGGAGACTTAAAAGAGATATACCCCTGTAGTTGGCGCAATTTCTTTTGTCCCCTTTTTTAAAAAGAGGAACTATCACCCCCATTTGCCAATCACCAGGTGTTTCACCGCATTCCCAGGCCACTTTAATGACACGCGAGAGCCATTGCACTCCCTCTTTACCTAAAGCCTTGAGCATTTCTGGCCGAATTTCGTCCACAACAGCAGATTTGCCAACTTTTAGCGCTTTGATCGCCAAAGTTACTTCCTCTACCGTAGGACTACTTTCCGCCCAACTCTCGACCATAGGTCTGTCATCTTCGGTGCCCTGTTCGGGATTGAGCAATTCTGAAAAGTGCTCGCTCCATCTGCGTAAGATGTCCTCCTCATTGGAAAGAAGTCTACCGTCTTTGGATTTGACTCCTTCAACGATATTCAACTTTTTTCCTCTGAGTCGGCGGACGGTCTGCCAGAACATCTTATTTGCAGATCTGTGGTCACGTTCCAATTTCTCGCCAAACTCCTTCCAAGACTGTTCTTTCGCTGTTTTCACAGCTAATTTGCAAGTTCTTCGCGCCTCAGTGCACCGATTTCGAGAATCGGAGTTCCCCAAGTGAATCCACACCTTAAAGGCTCTCTTCTTCTCTCTGATGGCTTCTTGAACTCCGGGCGTTTTAAACCAAGCAGTTCTTTTCTCACCACCAGCCGCCACACCAAGCCGCTTCACTCCACAAACATCTCCCGCAGAGGCAATAACCGCCGTTGAAAACAGTTGCCATTCTTCCTCTACATTTGATGGAACAGTTGGAATTCGTTCAAACCTTTCAGATATTTGCCGTACAAATGTCTCCCGCATCTCGTCGTCCTGTAACCCCTCCCATCGTATGCGTGTAACCATCCTTGGTTTACGCTTTGGTAGGGGAGGCACTCTCTCGCTAAGATACAATTTGCACAGCACTAAGTGATGATCAGTTGACAGTTCGGCCCCTCTCAATACGCGAACATCACAAACCATTCTCTTCAGACACGATGGTACCACAAGGAAATCGATCAGTGACTTCTGCTGAAGACTCTGACGGTACCACGTGTATTTGTGAATGTCTTTGTGTGGAAAGATGGTGTTCATGATGGATAAGCCATTTTCACAACAAAAATCCAACAACCTCTCTCCGTTCGCGTTTTGATCAGGATCACCGTTCCTCCCAATCACACTCCCCCATGTCATAACATCTACACCCACATGAGCATTGAAGTCACCCATCAGGACAAAAGAATCCATATCTGCAACCTTTTCAAGGGCAACGTCAACTTCATCTAAGAAAGCTGCGTACTCTGACAGAAGGTTCGGTGCATACACCTGCACCAATGCCAGAGTTGATCTTTCAAGCTTGAGCTTTAAGATCGCAACTCTCCCTCCTAATGGTATCCACTCCAATACTCTGTCTGTCAACCTGGGACTTGTGAGTATCCCCACTCCCGCCCGAGCAGACATTGAGGGTGCGACTCCTGACAGGAAGAGCTTCCACCCACCCGAAAGGTCCATAGTTTTAGAACCTCTCTGCTTTGTTGAAGAGACGCCAACTATATCTAGTCGACCTTTAACAGCCTCCCCAACAAGCTCAAGATCCTTCCCTGTGAGCGATGAGACGTTCCATGTGCCTATCCTAAGTCGATGCCGTTGTCGAATCTCAGAGAGTCCATCTGTGCACAGCGCGTTCACCCCTTGACCCCCGTAATAGTTCGCGAGACCATTGACAGGAAGCTCGTAGCCATTTCGGGTTTGACCCGGCCGGCTGCCGAGCGGGACAGGCCGACCACCAGACGCTCGCATCCTGACACCCTTCAGGCCTGGCTCCAAAGGATGCCCTGGCTTACCAGGCTTGGCAATATCCGAGGCCGGTCGTCTTCTTCGTGTCATCATGGGGTGTGCGCTTTGTTAGCCGTGACTGGGTTGTATGGATGCGAATAACTATTTAAGTTACCCCATCCGCACATCCCAGTCACGTTGCCCGCCCAGCACCACGAGGAGGTCAGCTGCCAGGAGGGCTTTTATGTATATGTTATATATATGTTATATATATGTATATTTTATATATATGCCTATATTACGTGTTATATTGGGCTACATGGAAAAAGATATTAATTCTTTGTATCCCGATGATCACTCGGATGCACTATTTAAATTCAAACGGCTTCCCATAAGACTGGTTTTCGCTACGACCATCAACAAAGCACAGGGTCAAACTCCAAGGATTAGCCTTATGTCGCGTGCTTCCGTATTAGCATCAACCTTGCAACTAACCTTGCACCCAGCTTTTTCGTACTCGTTCAATCAATCAGATACATACATATGTATATCAAAAGATTTGAAATTTTTTAAAACCCAACCGAACATTGTCGGATACCGTTGCTAGTTATGCACGAGTAAAAGGGTCTTTTTCTACTACAATAAATGGAAATTCAAAGACCCAAGCAAATTATACGCTATAGATATTTGTGTTGCTTCTTCGAAAGAATTTCAAATTATAATATCGTTACTTCTCTACACATATGTACATATGTTTTTACCCCCAAACATCTCGAAAAACAGTCCCCTAATATGTCCCCATTCCAAAATGATAACTTCACACAAATTTATGTGAGTTGGATAATAGCAGTGATAGATAATTAAACTACAAATATTGATGTAAACTTACAGGGTATAATAACATTTATTTAAAATTTTAATTATTGAAAATCACCACGCCCCCCTGGCAGCTGACCTCCTCGTGGTGGGGGGCGGGTAACGTGACTGGGATGTGCGGATGGGGTAACTTAACTAGTTATTCCCATCCATACAATCCAGTTACGGCTAACAAAGCGCACACCGCATGATGACAAGGAGGAATCGACCGGCCTCTGATATTGCCAAGCCTGGTAAGCCAGGGCATCCTTTGGAGCCAGGCCTGAAGGGTTTTTTTTTTTTTTTTGATTGGGAGGGGTAATCTTCAAAAGACGAAACTCAGTACGTCCTGAGTAACAGTGTGGGACTCTTACCCACTAAACCCCCCTCCCATGACCGCCCCGTACTGCCGTCAAGCATTTCATCGCGGGGGGGGTTTTAGTCTGATGTATTCGACTAGTGCCTGTTTGCATTATCCTGCTCAGCATTGATTGTATTTCGCCGGTCTGATTCTTTCCTTTCCCTTTCTAGGGTTCTTAGAATCTTCATTATGCGCATTGTGCTCCCAGCGACTGCGTCCCATGCCTCCTGGCTTTTGAGCATTTCGCCAACGATGTTTTCTGGCGTCAGTGGGTGGCCGAGTTCACTCCTTAGTGCATTCCTTTCGTCGAGGAATCTTGGGCATTCAAAAAATATATGTTCCGCGTTTTCTACGCAGTCAGCGCAATGCGGACAGTAAGGGCTATTGTCGTGTTTATACTTATGTAAGTACGAACGAAAGCATCCATGGCCCGTTAGGAACTGCGTTAAGTAGAACTCAAGTTCTCCATGTTGTCTGTCGAACCATGGCTGGATTTGGTGTATGAGCCTATGGGTCCACCTGCCTTTCTCAGAAGCATTCCAGCGTTCTTGCCATTCTCTTAGGCTTTCTGCTCTATAGAGCCGGTTTTCGCTGGCCTCGTTTCTTTCTCTTCTTGCGCAGTACTGACGTTGCTGTTCTACTACCAGGATATCTACTGGGAGCATTCTCGCTACCACGCAAGCTGCATCGCTAGAAGTAGTGCGAAATGCGCAGCTAGCTCTCAATGCACATATTCGATACACAGATGTGATATGTGATCTGTATGTTTTAATTGCCATGGCCCCGGCCCAAATTGGTGCAACCACTCTAGCCAGCAGTAACCTACGGCTATGTCTTGGTCCTCCTATGTTGGGCATGATACGCGCGAGTGCGGCACTTGCTATTGCACCTTTTCGGCCTACATACTTAAGGTGATCTCTAAATGAAAGTCTCGTATCTATCATGACACCTAGGTATTTTATACGCGGTTTAGATGTTATTTCATGGCCGCCGACTATAATGGTGAGAGTTTCTACCTTCTTTCTACTACTTATCAGGACTGCTTCAGTTTTATGCTCCGCCAGTGTTAGACCAACTGAGGTGAGCCATTTTCGTATTACCCTTATTGTCGCATTGCTTATCTGTTCCACCTCCTCCAACAGTTTAGCAGTGACAATAATGGCGATATCATCAGCAAATCCCACTATTTTTGTTTCTGCGGGTATAGGAAGTCGCAGTATACCGTCATACATAATATTCCAGAGCAAAGGGCCAAGGACTGAGCCCTGTGGTACTCCGCCTGTGATCTTATATTCCTTGGGGCCGCGGTCTGTATTGTATACCAAGATTCTGCACCTGAAGTAGTCAACAGGGTGAAGGGCCTGAAGGGTGTCAGTATGCGATCGTCTGGTGGTCGGGCTGTCCCGCTCGGCAGCCGGCCGGGTAAAACCCGAAATGGCTACGAGCTTCCTGTCAATGGTCTCGCGAACTATTACGGGGGTCAAGGGGTGAGCGCTCTGTGCACCGATAGGGGCACAGATGGACTCTCTGAGATTCGACAATGGCATCGACTTAGGATAGGCACATGGAACGTCTCATCGCTCACAGGAAATGATCTTGAGCTTGTTGGGGAGGCTGTTAAAAGTCGACTAGATATAGTTGGCGTCTCTTCAACAAAGCAGAGAGGTTCTAAAACTGTGGACCTTTCGGGTGGGTGGAAGCTCTTCCTGTCAGGAGTCGCACCCTCAATGTCTGCTCGGGCGGGAGTGGGGATACTCACAAGTCCCAGGTTGACAGACAGAGTATTGGAGTGGATACCATTAGGAGGGAGAGTTGCGATCTTAAGGCTCAAGCTTGAAAGATAGACTCTGGCATTGGTGCAGGTGTATGCACCGAACCTTCAGTCAGAGTACGCAGCTTTCTTAGATGAAGTTGATGTTGCCCTTGAAAAGGTTGCAGATATGGATTCTTTTGTCCTGATGGGTGACTTCAATGCTCATGTGGGTGTAGATGTTATGACATGGGGGAGTGTGATTGGGAGGAACGGTGATCCTGATCAAAACGCGAACGGAGAGAGGTTGTTAGATTTTTGTTGTGAAAATGGCTTATCCATCATGAACACCATCTTTTCGCACAAGGACATTCACAAATACACGTGTTACCGTCAGAGTCTTCAGCAGAAGTCGTTGATCGATTTCCTTGTGGTACCATCGTGTCTGAAGAGAATGGTTTGTGATGTTCGCGTGTTGAGAGGGGCCGAACTGTCAACTGATCATCACTCAGTGCTGTGCAAATTGTATCTTAGCGAGAAAGTGCCTCCCCTACCAAAGCGTAAACCAAGGATGGTTACACGCATACGATGGGAGGGGTTACAGGACGATGAGATACGGGAGACATTTGCGCGGCAAATATCTGAGAGGTTTGAACGAATTCCAACTGTTCCATCAAATGTAGAGGAAGAATGGCAACTGTTTTCAACAGCGGTTATTGCCTCTGCGGGAGATGTTTGTGGAGTGAAGTGGCTTGGTGTGGCGGCTGGTGGTGAGAAAAGAACTGCTTGGTTTAAAACGCCCGGAGTTCAAGAAGCCATCAGAGAGAAGAAGAGAGCCTTTAAGGTGTGGATTCACTTGGGGAACTCCGATTCTCGAAATCGGTACACTGAGGCGCGAAGAACTTGCAAATTAGCTGTGAAAACAGCGAAAGAACAGTCTTGGAAGGAGTTTGGCGAGAAATTGGAACGTGACCACAGATCTGCAAATAAAATGTTCTGGCAGACCGTCCGCCGACTCAGAGGAAAAAAGTTGAATATCGTTGAAGGAGTCAAATCCAAAGACGGTAGACTTCTTTCCAATGAGGAGGACATCTTATGCAGATGGAGCGAGCACTTTTCAGAATTGCTCAATCCCGAACAGGGCACCGAAGATGACAGACCTATGGTCGAGAGTTGGGCGGAAAGTAGTCCTACGGTAGAGGAAGTAACTTTGGCGATCAAAGCGCTAAAAGTTGGCAAATCTGCTGTTGTGGACGAAATTCGGAAGAAATGCTCAAGGCTTTAGGTAAAGAGGGAGTGCAATGGCTCTCGCGTGTCATTAAAGTGGCCTGGGAATGCGGTGAAACACCTGGTGATTGGCAAATGGGGGTGATAGTTCCTCTTTTTAAAAAAGGGGACAAAAGGGGACCTGAGCATCCTACCCCCGCGACCCTCAGGAAGGATTTTCATGAATGAAAATGAATGAATGAATGAAAATCACCACTTTAAGAATAGCGCCATAATTATTTTGTTTAGGACAACGATCAGTTTTAGTGATGCACGGAACGCAGGTGGTGTGAAGTTCGTTTATATGCGATGGAGCGTCATTTTTTATTAGTGTTATCTCTGTTTGTCGCTGTAACAAATGTTAGGGCCGGTTGGCGCAGCAGTCCTCTGGTGAGTAGTTTAAATCACTTATCTTTCTAATTAAATTATAATATTTAATTGTTTAAGGTAGTAAGGGACTTTGTCTACCTAAGTTCTATGTAAGTAAGTAAGTAAGTATTTTAATGTTACTACAATGAAAAAAAGAAAAATGATTATTATGGCTTTTAATTGTTAACTAGATTCATAAATTATGTTTATACATTTTCTATATCTCTGCTAAAAATTACTTTGGTTAGCCAGACATATTTTACGAAGTCGGCAAATTGTAGAAAAAAAAACATTGTAATCAAAACAAAACTTGTGATATTTTGCCTCAATAACAGTGAATGAAATGAATGAATGATTCATAAAAGCGAACCCCACAGGCGGATCAGTAGAAATGTGGTGAAGTGGGAGGGTTATGATCCCTTATTTTCGGATCATAACCTCGCTCATAAAAGGAAGAAGAAGAAGAATGATTCATAAATAAGTACGATGTTCTAGATTTTTGACCTTGTCACTTTATGAATTTCCATAAAATTGACTATAAAATCAAAATTACTAAAGTAATATTGAGGCTTTTTCTATATAATCCAAAACTTAATATTACCTTTCAGATAATACATAAAAATAAATAAATAAATGTTTAACGCAACAGCTCTTAAATTGCCTGGGCCTAGCTACTCGCAATCACTCGTGTTGTGTACACGGTTGCCACCTTTGGCCGAATCCGGTCAAATCTGGCTGATTTTTTTCCCTTGGCTAATTGGCCAATTTTATTGATTTGGATGGCAAACGACTAACAAAGGCCTCGTAGGGGCAGCATCTCCCGATAGGTGCTGGTCCGCTAAGTAACGAGTAGGAGCCACTGCAGCCGAAAACCTAGCAGCTCTGTTAGTAAGCCCTACTCCCACCTCCTCGTGGTGCCATCTGGGAATTTCTTCGGAAATTGCTAACGGGAGAGGACGAATGGCGAGCTTCCTGCGCCAAAAAACAGGATATGTGTCGGTTGGTCTGTGGCCCAGCGAGCCGCAACCGTAAAACAAACTATTGCTCCGAAACGGAAACATACGCCTCGGATACGGACTGATCATTTGTTGACGACCTTTGGCTATCGGACACGGACAACGATCGGATTCTGGAACGTTAAGACCCTCCTGGACTCACTCAAGGAAGGGCCTTATAACGCCAGATTCCTCCAATTGGAGCGCGAATTCGCACGGTATAAAATCGACATCTTAGGGCTGAGCGAGATAAGATGGTACGATGCTGGGGAATACATCTCCCCAACAAAAAGCACTGTCATGCTCTACTCTGGTAAACCAGCTGGAAGTGCACGGAGTTCTGGCGTAGGACTCATGCTAACTCCAGCAGCACGTAGTAGCCTCATATCCTGGAAACCCCATAGTGACCGGATATTGACGGCTAGGTTCCAGAGTAGAGTTAGAAAAATTGCCATCATACAGTGTTATGCTCCGACTCTAGACGCGACTGAGGATGAAAAGGATAATTTTTATAGCCACTTAGGTGCCGCCTACAACCAAACGCCTAATGGAGACATCGTAATGGTAATGGGAGATCTCAATGCCAAGGTGGGTAGCGACAACACCATGCTTAAGCACGTGATGGGAGTTCACGGCGTGGGAGACCGTAATGACAATGGTGAGCGGTTTGTGGACTTCTGCAATACCAACCGCCTAGTCATCGGAGGTACGCTGTTTAAGCATAACACCTGCCATAAGATCAGTTGGGTCTCTACTGATAGGCAACGAACATCCAACCAGATCGACCACATTGCGATCAGTCGCCGCTTTAGAAATTGTCTCCTGGACGTCCGAAACAGACGTGGAGCTGACGTCGGACAAGAACGACATCACCATCTTATGGTAGCTCATTTACGCCTTCGTACTGCATCCGTCAACAGCAACCGCTCAAACCTGCTTAACATCACCAGGTTTAATATCGACAGGCTCAAGGTTCCCCAAGTGCGCCAACAGTTCAGGGACCATCTTGCCTTAGAAGCAGAAGCAATCAGCAGCATAGAGAACATGGATGACCACTGGAGTGCTGTGAAAAATGCTTTTGCGACTGGGGCACGCACTTATGTCGGTAAAAAGCAGAAACACCACCGCACATGGCTTTCTACAGACACCTGGAGACGGATCGATGAGCGTACAGCAATCAAGGCTCGGATTGCAGCGGCCTCAGCAGTAGAGAGAACCGAGCTTGAAGCCCAATACCGTGCGAAGAAGAAAGAAGTGCAGCGTAGTGTGAGACGTGACAAACGTCAACATGTCAACTCACTGGCCTCAAGGGCTGAAGAAGCAGCGAGTAGGTGCGACAGTAGGACTGTTTACAACATCACTAAGGAGCTCATTGGTGGTCGAAACTCCAAACAACATCCAGTGAAGAGTCTAGACGGTGACCTTCTGATTTCGGATGAGGATCAGCTCACTAGATGGAGAGAACATTTTGCTGCAGTGCTAAATCACTTAGACGAAGGCGGTATGATCTTGAATTCGAATGAGCAGTTCGAAGCAACAAATTCCCGAATTCGCACCGTACCTCCCAGTAAAGCTGAAATAATAACAGCAATCAAGTCCCTCAAGAAAAACAAAGCGGTGGGTATTGATGGCATCCCTGCCGAGCTATTTCAAGCGCCGCCAAATACATCGGCAGATTTGCTGCATCCGCTAATACGGAGAGCTTGGGATAGTGAACAATTTCCATAGGAGTGGAAAAGGGGGATGATCATTAAGCTTCCAAAGAAGGGTAACTTGATGGAGTGCGGTAACTGGAGAGGTATATGTGTTCTTCCAGCTGTAGCCAAAATAATAGCTAGAATAATTCTAGAACGAATTAAAGATCATTTAGATTCAACTCTCGATGTCGAACAGGCAGGCTTTCGCGCTGGATCCTCCTGCATCGACCACATAAACACCTTACGGATCATAATCGAACAATGCGTTGAGTATAGGTCTCCGCTACATTTACTGTTTATCGACTTCGAGAAGGCTTTCGACAGCTTGAATCGAGATGCTATCTGGTTGGCCTTGCGCAGGAGAGGCATTCCAGAAAAGCTTATAGCTATTATCAAGGCTACATATGAGGGCGGCAAGTGTCACGTCGTGCACAATGGTAAGGTGTCGGAGGACTTTGAGGTCCAAAGTGGAGTACGTCAAGGGTGCATACTGTCCCCACTATTGTTCTTGGTGGTTATCAGCGATGTACTCCGTGCAGCATTGACGGAAGCTAATTCTGGAATTCGTTGGACTATGACATCTTACCTTAAACACCTAGATTACGCTGACGATGTTTGTCTACTTTCACATCGGATAATGGATCTTCATTTGATGGCCCAATATCTAGAAGCTGAGGCAAACAAAGTGGGGCTAAAAATAAACACAGCCAAAACAAAAGCCCTGAGTACTTCCAATACCCGCGCTCAACTTAACATTGCCGGAAAGCAAGTATTGATAACTTTCTATATTTAGGAAGTGTCGTCTCGGCTAATCGCGGTGGCACCGAACTGGATGTGTGCAGCAGAATCGGGAAGGCTAAAGCTGCGTTCGGAATGCTGTCCAAAATCTGGAGAAGCAATGTTATTAGCTTAAGAACCAAGCTACGACTGTTCCGCTCCAACGTAGAATCAGTGCTCCTTTATGGGTGCAGTACCTGGAAGGTGGACAATATTAACACACGCAAGCTGCAAGTCTTCGTAAACAAATGCTTAAGAATCATCTTGAGGATTTTTTGGCCGAACCGCATCTCCAACGAACAACTTTATCTGAGAACGGGCCAAGAACCTATAAGCATTACTATACGAAGAAGAAAGTGGCAATGGATTGGACACACCCTACGGCGCGAAGACAACTCCATTGCGAAATACGCTATGCAGTGGAATCCGCTCACCCAGGCAGGCAGAATAGCGGGACGCCCTAGGCAAACGTGGCGCAGAACAGTTGAGGAGGAATCGAGCTCTTTAGGAATGAGTTGGAGGCAGCTCAAACGCGTTGCAGAACTCCGAACACGATGGCGCGCAGGCGTGGTTGACGCCCTATGCCCCCCGAGGGGTTAAAGGACATAAGTAAGAAGTAAGTAAGTAATTGGCCAATTTTATTGACTTTGGCCATTTTTTGGGAAAACCCTCTAAAGTTAAACTACAATTATTTGAATGAACAATTTATTCATAATACATTACATGCAATAAAACAAGTACAAATGAATTGTGTAAAGATGTAAATTAAGAAAATAAATAGTTAAAAATGAAAAATACTTGTTTGTTTCGCACATTTTTGCTTCAAAATATACTTTACAATGCAATGCTTTTGTGTTGTATCCTTTAAGACGTTTCTAGGAAGCTCTTGACTTAAAATTATGCTGGCTAATTTTTTCGCGGGTTGGCCGATTTTTTGTACGGTTTTGGCAAA